>CAEGAE010091115.1:0-62197 GCA_903067095.1 Girardinus metallicus | reverse complement strand
TATATAATCTCTTTTCTAATTTGACATCCTTTGTTCACTTCTGCTGGAAAGTCTTAGAATATCATATGCAGTTTCAACCTATGTATTAAGTGTCTTGACGAGCTCAGCGGATGCACAGTTGCACCAGGTGTTTGCTAATTACTGTTGGCTTGTTTCATTGTTTGTGAGCACAGTTTAGGTGTTTGAAGCTGATCCTTGTGTTTCTCTGAGTGGTGAGGAGCAACACACAACACTGTCATACTCTGAGCTACTCTGTTACAGATTGGTCACTGGTCTAAGCTGCTGCAGCCTACTACTGCAGTGCTGAGAAAAGTTCAGATTTGTGGGGAGTGAGAAAAACTGGGAAAAAAAAATAAAATTTGAAAAGTTTACTGAGAAATAATTCATTTTACCTTTCTGGTTCATTACTGTCAGTCTAGATTGAAGCACGCTATAGGTAAAGGGCAGACTAAAATAAAGATGTTATTTCTTATCGTTCTTGTCTGCAAGTTTTAAAAATATATAACTTGAGTCAACAAAGTTTGTAAATATGTGAGATTGCTATGAGTGATCAGTTTTCTTTGGGTCAAAAAAGTGGAGCCTAAACATAGGTTTGCACCCCACTTTTAAAAATAGGGTAGCATCTGATATGCTTGCTCTGTTATTCAGGCTCCTAAGTCAATGATCATCTCCATCCCTAATGTGACTATCATGTTCACATTTCCTAATGGCTATATCCAGTAGGATAATGTACCAAGTCACAAAATTTAAATCACCTCAGTCTGGTCTCTTGAACATGAAAATGTGTTCATTACACTCAAATAGTGTCCACAGTCATCAAATCCAATAGAGTACATTTGCGATGTGGTGACATAGGTGTTTTACATCACAAAGCAAGATCTGGAAAAAAATAACAAAATCAAACAACAACAAAAGAAAAACAAGACAAGACACCAATGCCATGCCCAATGAAGTGACCAGTAAGCTTGATGATACTCCACTGCACACACTGACATTCACACACAGATAGTGACAATGGCCTCCATGCTATTTTCCACTGCCTATCTTCCGGCAGCTCATTCCTATTCCAGCTCCTGACAGTTTCAGAATTAAACTTAAAAGATCCATAATTGAGACAGACCCTGCCACCAGCAGGAAAACAATTGAGGCAGTGTCCATCCCATGCATCGCTGTGAGTAGCAATAATATAAATGGTGATACTAAATCTTTCTTTACTTTTTTGCCACCTCCACTCTATGAACATAACTTAATAAACATAATCAGTGTTAAAATCTCTTCAATTCTAAAATTATTTACAAAATTTTACACAGTACAATCTGTACTCTATATATATATATATATATATATATTTATATATACGTGTGTTTTGCTTGACTAATGTCAATAATAAACCATGAAACTTGCATTTAGAGGTTTTTAATGATGTTTTTGCTTAAAGTTAACCTAATCAGCATGGCTGTAGCAGCTGTTCCAAATGATGACGCTCATTACCTACCTTTTAAAGAGAGGGGACTTCATTAGATCCAATTAGCTTCACATTTTCTTCTTCCTGGACAGTGCTTGTAATCTAGACCTGAGTAACTGACATTTGCGATGGTATACCAAAACAACCTCAGTTTTGTCATTTGTCTTATCTTCAGAAGACGGATAAAGAAGGATACAAAAGGAGAACAGTAAAGTGATACTACTTCCCATGAGAAGAACTTGCAACTCCATCAGAGCACTAGAAATGAGTGGACTCCTGTGGGGAATTCTTCAAATTGACTAATTGTAATTGATTCAGTGCATTAATTACCAGCCTGGTTACGCATGTGTCATGGTTAATATTGGGCCAATCTGACGAGGCTGCGAGTCTCGTCTGCGTTGGGACTGTTCGGGTGAGGCAGCCATTATTTAATTATGCCACACATAAATCTGCGGCGAAGCAAGTCTTAATTCGAGAGTAATCACTTCTGCACATTCCCCTACAATGAGCTGATGTGCGGGCAGAGAAAACTGGAGCAGTAGGAGGACCTGGATCAATGCAGCCCATGGTTAGCTCCTTAATCAGGCCTGGGAAACAATTCCCATGGTGTAAAGTATCCTTTCAGTATAAGAACATAGTTCACTGTCTTGAAAGTTTACCATGACACAAAGGGTCGCACTTTACATTGTGCTGATGATTTATGTCTGCATTATGTGCATGTTATAGCTTTTTGTTATGTCTATGACAAAACAATTGACAAGCAGCAACTTGATAATGTGTCAAAGTAGCATTAAAATAAATAACATACAAAAACAAACTTCAACTTCAGTAGTTAACTAATCAGTACCCAGTATCCATTAAAATGTAGTTCAATGTCAGTAGCTGTACTTTAAAAACGTCACAGACTTGTTAGAGAATATTAGTGAACAAACATAATTGTGAAGACCAAGGGTCATTAGACATGTCACCGATAAAGATGTGTTGGTCCTTATGACATGGTTGGGTGAGAAAGTAATATAGCATATTACAGGTTGCTATTGGAACTGTACTAAAACAGGGCCATGTACCTTAATCTAACAGATCAGGCTGTGAAGGAATTAATCAGAGAAGTCCCTAAGAGGCCCATGGTAACTCTGGAGAAGCTGCAAACAATCCCAGCTCAAATGGGAGAAACCACTGATAGGACAACTGTTAACTGTCCTTTATGGAACAGAAGTGAGAAGAAAGTCATTTATAGAAAGTTATGTAGCAGGCACAGCAAAAAAAAAAGGTGCTGTAACTCAAGACTGAGGCTGAAAACATTTCAGATGTTACATTTAAGGCATTTTAGAAAATATCTAGTATTCACTTTCAATGTTAGAAATATGAGGAATACTTTGGGTTGACTTATCTCATGAAATTTTATTTAGATAAGTGTATTCCATTCCATTAGAGTGTAAAATCCATATGTTTTCAGAACACTGCTTTTGGATGACTAGTTAATCATGACTGGCCATCCCTCTGTATTGTGCACAGTTGACATCTAATGCAGATTCTTATTTCCGAATCCAGTATGGTTTGTTGTCTCTAAATGTATTGTCAAACCTCAGTCACTTGATTCCCCTATCTCACCTCCAATCAACTTTTTTTCCAGATTTTTACTTAAGAAACAAAGAGCGTATTGACTGTAAACTTGTGTTTTCCCCTCAGCAACTTTTAATTCAGCAACATTTTGTTTTCAGCCCTGAGCAAAGAGGGAAGATAATAGAGGACTTTCTCTCTTATTTAATTGAATATTTTTCTGCTTTGATCAACAACAGGCATTTTCTAGCCATTCTTCAAGTGTTTTGACCTTGCACAAAACACTTGGAGAATAAGAAAAACAATGTTTTCAGCCCAGAGAGTATCTAGATTTTACTGTGCCCTGTTTAAATGTGGCAATCTGAGCAGCGCCAACAGGTGCAGCTTAAAATTACAAGGTGTTCTTTATGCAGTACATTTGCTAGCTATTTTGACAAATCATAAAGAAACAGATAAGAGACATTCCAAAATTTTGTCTCTGACATCTTTAGACAGCCAGCACTTTCAGCTAAGGTACATTCTTTTAGACACAAGCTGGAAAAATATGGAACCTAAAAAGTGTGGAAAAACATGCTTCCTTCCCAATTATTGAAGCATTAGGATTAAGACGATATTTTACTATGTGTCGTATTTGCCTTTTTGGTTGACTGGAGTCTCATACCAATTGTCCCCTGGGAGTGCTCTGGTTTATCTGCTTAGACCCTCTGTTGCTGGAGGGGAGATTGTCACACTGTGGCCCGGTTACTTCTGTCCTCCAGCAGTACACCACCGAGACCTGTAAGTGGTGGAGTGAAGGAGTCTCAACCACTCTTAATGGTCCTAAAAGTATTATTAGCTAATAAAGGTTGATAGGTCTCATGGCCCTATAACTTTTAAAGGACAAAGAAAAATAGACGTTGTGACTGTTTTGGTCTTAGTCTAAGATTTGTGTGTCCTCTGACTTGGATTTTGACAAATTCTGCATGGAAAAAGGTGAGATGTGGTACTGCAGAAGACATCAAAGCTTGGCAATGAATGTTGAGCTTTGATGTCAAAGTTGTATTGATTAAAATCATCAAAAAGCAAATTCATTTTTGTTAATCAAGCTGAAAATGGAAACTCACATTATTAATTTTATTTCTGTTCATGTTAAAACCCAAATTTCAGATTTTACAAAAATAGGAATATTTCCTAAAACCAATTAAAAACAGATTTTCATGACCAAAGTATTGGCCTGATGTGGGAACACGATCGTACTGTGCCATCTATGCATGCGTTACATGGTTGCTTGTTTTGCGACTACTTTACAGATTGGGCAGTGACATAGCCACTGCTCTATGTTAGTGATTAAATTAGGTATGAGTAGTCCAGTCTTTGTAGACAGGTGCAGAGTTCTGCAGGAAACTGATATGTTTCCAGAAAGCTGAAAAAAGAAGTGCTCTAAAAATTTCTTGTAGACAACTGCACTGACTTTTGTCTACAAATAACATAAATCCACAAACCATCATTGTGGTATCTTCATCCTGTACCTAAGTCAACTTTGATTCCGACTCTCCTTTCATTTACCAAACTTTACTTTCAAACTTTTTCTCTTTGGCCCAGGTAAGAAACTTCTCATTGAAGCACCAACTCCAATCTTATTCTACACCTTGCTCAACTCCCCAAATCTGTGCTTCAATCCACATTCCTGTTAAGGCTGGGGTTATTCTTGTTACATGTGTACCATTTTCTAACAGTCTTGCCTTCTGCTCAGCAATCTTTTCCATTATTGTGTGGGTCACAACATGGTGATAGTATAACCTGTCTGTACTAAAACGCCTTTCTGAGACTGATTATGCATGTAACTGAATTACATGCATAATCAACAAAATGACACAGAAACAAACATCTAAAATATCTTGGCATGTATAATGACTCTATAAATTAGTTATTTTGAAATTCTAATTTCTTGAGAGGTTCTGAATAGCAAAACATGGCCCATTATCTTATTCACTCAACACTGTATGACTAAGCCATGGTATTTTACAGTGAGTCATTTAGAATATGTCTGTTGTTATGGGTGATCAACACTTTATATAAATCATCAGTGTAATATGTAAATGAAATAAAAACATCATCATACAATAAAAACACCTTCATGATTGGGTTGAAAATGAGAAGGTTGTAAAAGCAATACATCTGCCCAAGATGGATGTAAAAGTGTCCACCTTATATCTTCTCTTGTCTTGTCTAAGGTAAGTGATGGCCCAGTAAAATGAAAAAGTGTTGGAGGGAAGAAGAAATAGGTGATGTAGCCTCCTGTTCTGACCACAGAGGAAATCTCTGAAATTGAAGATAAAGGTCTTGCTGTCTCCACAGGGAACGAAGAAATCAGTTTTCTGACCCACTTGGCTCTGCACATGCTCTCTCTTACACACACACACTTCCACGCAAACAGAGACACCGAGTGGCTGCAAAGTCCAAGGGGACTTATTTGGCAGCAAGACCCAGTTGCAGTTTTAAGAATTAAACAAACCCAGAAAACAATCATGTTTAATTAAGATGGTATTCTAAAGTGTTCTGGAGGAATTAGAACGGAACACTTTGACCTAATGTGATTTCTTTGCATATTGCTTTGAGATCATGCTCAGCAATAAACACAAAGCAGAATACTTGATTTTAGTTTCAAGAAAAAGGACACATCCATAAAATACCATTATGATGGATGTGAGTAACTCCCCATTCTCTTTGGCATCAATAAACAATGAAACTTTTTACAATTTTTTTGTGAAGCTCTTTCAAACACAAGAAGTCTAGTGTACATGGATTACACTGCCTTACAAAACCATGTATTCACAAGAAATAGTATATTTTTAAGTAATTGTAATAATATCATGTTCTTGCCTCTTTCTTGTTCAGTAAGAACTGTTCCAATCCATCATCCATAAATGGAAAGAGTAACTCACAATTGAAAACCTATGAAACTGAAAGTGACAGGGGCGCATTAAACAAAGAAGGATTAATGATGTTGAGAGAAAATCACTATAGTCCCCATGTTTACCGCAAATCATTTAGGGGCCATAGCAAACAATTAGAAGATGGTGCTCAAAACTAATGAGATCAAAATACTATTTTTTTTTTGCCTATATGTACAATAAAAGTGGCAACAACACCCCACATAACATTGATCACACCATCTAAACAGTGAAATATTGCGGTGATAGGACCATACTGTAAGTATGTTCCAATGTTCCACAGGTGGCCTAGGAATGTAAGAAAGTTTTGATGAGATTAAATAGAATAAAGAAATTCAGGTGAGAAAAGTCAGAAAAGGTTGCCACTTCTCATCCAAGTATAATCTAAATGAGTCAGAGTTTTGATGAGGAGGCTCTTTGTACATCCCATGATGTGGAGGCATTCATGTTCACGCTTATTGCTGTTGTATCAACCATACTTACAGAATATTATAAACATATATGAAAATCTGCCTATTTTCAAGTATTTTTTTCAAAAGCATTTTTCAGTCAGCTTTGCTGTCATTTTGGTCTTTCATTACCACAACTCATTTTCCCAACCTTTTTTGGGCAAAGGGGCGATAGTCGTTTTACTGTTGATGTTAAAGAAAGAGACAAAAAAGTCGGAGCAATTTTGGGTTCCAAGATAGTTGTGCACTGAGCTAAACAAAAGCTTGTGTAATTACAGTACTAGTCACTGGTCCATTAGTGATAAAGACTTAGTGTCTCACATGGGTGGAGCAGGCACTGTCAGTGCATTTATTTCATGGTAAAAGCTGCAATTATACCAAAAGATACTCTGTATAAATGTGTGGTCTTTATGTTTCTTTTTCATTCATGGTTATACACATTCTCTTCTCTTACAATCTTTCTTCTGTTCCTTTATCTGCACTTTGTCACTTTTCTACATAGGGATATTATCTGAATATAACAGTGTCATCAACTCAATGAGCAATTAAGGTATTCTCTCATCTATTTAGAGGGATAATAAGACTCATTGTGGGCAGAACAGGAACTAACACCTGTACACGCACACCCACAGAGGAGCACATGCATTTTCATCAGCTTTTATTGGCTTCTTCTGTTTCCTCCTCAGAAAGCAGCAGTAACTTTGAAAGTGGTAAGAATAAGAAAGTATATTTTTGCACAGGGATTAAGGAGGATAGACCTCGATTGACCATTATGTAACTTATCACTGCTTAAACTTGAATTAAAACAATATAAATCTGGGATACTTGATCTATCCTTAAGCTAAGGATAGATCAAGTATCCTTAATGTAAGGGTACATACTTGATCTATCCTTACATTAAGGATAGATAAGAAAATACCAGATGTTTGTCCACCTCTCTTCATTTACAATACATGAACACCGTTGTGAAATACAGGAATAAGTATTTGTATATATTGGGAAGAGATCAGCAGAGCTCAGAAAACATCGTTAGACGTAGCTGCCAAATTAATTCTCAGTGTTTTACATGGCGTTTGTCAGTTCAGCTCATTTAATGCATACACTCCTAATCAAAATCCTAAGAAATTAAAATATTTGCATTTCATGCAGGTGGTCCATAACCAACCTGTAGGCAGAGCTTCAAATTACAAAAAGGAAAAACAAGAAACAAGAATACACAAGAAGTTATTGAAAACTGCATTTAAACTTTAACAGGCTATTCATAAGCTGATCAAAAGTTTAAGACCGTAGGCCTAAAAAGTCAAAATCTGAACATTAATCTGACTTTCACCTCACATGGTGATAGAGATACACATTTTTATGATCCTGAGGTGGTAAAGGCAAACATGATTTGAATTTCTTTGAACATGGCACGATTAAGGTGCACGACTAAGGCATGTTGTATTGCTTGGGAATGACGTTGTTCTTGGGATTGGTTGCAATATAGTAGTCATTGTAAATATCTTAAAAGGAAAAAAATCTGAATTGGTAGAGGCAAAATAACTTTGCTGTGCTAAGACGAAGGATCCAAAGGGATGCCCGTGACAAGACAGGATGGTCCTTAGCTCAATTGAATGCCCTTACTAACATTTACTCTAACCCAAAAACCATAACGTGGCCTTAGGGCCAGAGTCTCTCTTTGTCAGGGAAGAAACAAAACCCACAAAACTCTCCTTACTCTCCTAAATTTTTAGCTTCTCTTTTTTTATTTTACCCAATGAAGATATGTACATGACAAAATTAAATAATGTTCTAAGAATAAAACTAAACTCAACGGGATTACAGAAAGTAATTACTCTCAACACAATATGTCAAATATATATCTTTTATTTAAAAATCAACAACTGCATTGATTTTTAGGTAAAAATCAATGCAGTTAATATTGTAAGCAATATTGCTTACCATATTGCTTGCAAGCAATATGTAACCATATTGCTTACAATATTGCTCACTATTGTAAGCAATATGGTTACAATAGTGACCATATTGCTTTTGTTATTTGTTGATAAGGTACAGTTATAAAACATTTGGTCCGTGTTGCTGCATTAATGGTTAAACACTCATACAAATTGTCAGGGGCCAAATCGTACTGAGATAAGTGATAATTATTTGATGAAAAGTCAAATTGTAACCTTTTAATCTGGTTATTCGGTTGGCATGAAATCTTTTTTTTTTTTTTTTTTTTTTTTTTGCATGCATGACCAGAATTGTCAGAATCAAATCACAATTTGAAGTTGACCAATTTACCATTTCTTATTTTAAACTCTATTAAAGTGTTGATTAAAATAAGAAATGTATTGATAATGGTTTGCTCATTGATTTTAAACCTCTCTTTCATTTAGTGTTATTATTAGACAATTTAAAAACAAAATTACAGTTCAGAGTGAAAAACATAAAATGATTTTAATGGCACAACAAGGTAAGGTTTACTGCTAACTAAACTTCAGAGGATATTGGTGTATGTAAAATTATAAAAGATGAAGAAAGAAAACCATTTTGATTGTAAATGGCTACTGATCAATATATTCTTGTTTGCAAGAAAGAACGAGAAAGAAAGGCCCTTTACCTTTTATTTCAAAATAACTCTTCTGATTGTAATCATTAAGAAGGATGTTCAAGAACTGTATGTTCTTGAACATACAGTTCTGATTATCTGCCTCCATGCAACCTGGAGGCAGATAATCAGGTATACGTCTTTGGAAAGACAGTAAGAAACACTTATTCGTCTTTTAAGACTCTGCTGCCATCCTTCCCAAGTTAATTTAGCTTGCATGGGTCAAAGACCTTGACCGAAACGCCCTCCAAGGCCACCCGCCACACATTAGCCTGACTATTCTCTCTTGACCATTTATTCCCCAAACCCACTGGTAACATTGGTTGATGGCTAATCAACTTTCAGCGCCTCCGAGTGTGTTATTACATAGCAATTGATGGATGGTACAATTACACCCTGTGTCACTTAGCTAAATGGTTATGTAATTCTAATGAGATTTTATTCAAACACTGACCGTAAGGAGAGCTGGAGGTGGGATGCTGAAGGAATCGGGGGTAGAAATGCAAAAGGCAACAACATAAGCGATTGAAGCAAAAAAGAGAGGTGGAGCAGGAGGACTTTAAGGACAAAAAGATACTCATGATGATTTTTACTACTTTCATCTGACAAGATAAAAACATATTAATCCTGTTACCTAAGGATGTCAACTGTCTTACAGTGAATGTAAATTTTACTGCAGAGTTACGATGGAGTTTAAAATTAAACTATTTTAGCAACTAAATGAAGACTATAAATCTAGAGTAGCTGGCATCCTAGTTCTGTGTTCATTATTTAGTATTGGAGTATTAATACAAATAAATCAATGCATAAATATCACTATTATTATCCGGATTTCTCGAACATGACTTAAATTAATAAATAAATAATAAATAGACTTCATGCAAACCCAAATCTGATCTGGGATTGTCTGAATCTGCAGGTTGAGGTTTTAAAGTATCAAATTACTCTCCCTAATCAACATAAAACACATAACTGTATTTTATAGTAAAACTGTTCGGAAAGAGATGACTCATTTAGTTAAGGTGAAGTTTGTAAAATATTTGTAATTCATACCACTGATTATTTTTTCTCTACTGCTAAAATTTCTCTAAATATTCTCATTGTGGAAAAGTCAAAGTCACATGTAGGTAGTAACTAGTTTCATTTACTCAGTGACACTTGAGTAACATTTTGGATGTAAAATACTTTTAAGAGTAACACTGTACTTTCTTTTGGGTAATATTATTATTACTCAACATTATATGTTTAATTGTGATTCTATCGAAGAAGGAGACAATCTGAGAGTAAATAAAGCCATGCGCTCCTGGATTTAATCATTTCTATTTCTACCACACACACCAGTGAATAAATTTGAATTTTTTTTTGAAAAGTCCAGTTAATTCAGAAACTTTATCACTAAGTGAAACACTATTATGTAGATTAATTACAGCCAGATTAACAATTGAAAGCATTCTTTTCTGTTAATTGGGATAATTTCCCACTTACAGGTAATAAAAACTAGACATTTTAAGTTAGGATATTGCATCAGACCAATAAAAAAAATTAACACAGGAATGTTTGCTTTATAAAAATAATTTTAGTACCTGCTCCAAAATGTTCAGCTTTAAAAGGTACTTCTATGCTGATAAACCAGTCATTGAAATTCATATTCTAATGTTTTGAATATGCATGACTGCAATATAAGGTTAAGATTTTACAAACAGAGAAGGTGAGTAAATAGCCTGATCTCAGACAGAACTCATACTGCTGAGGTATACTATAACTTTAAATGTGTGAACAGAAAAATAAATCATAACAGCAGGAGAGATGAAAGAAACCCAATATAGAGGACTAGGCTGGCCAAAACCACAAGGTTCCTTATTATTATGCATGGAACTACAAGCAGAAGTTGAATTCAAAAAAAATGAAAAAAAAAAAAAAGCCAGAGGGGATTACAGTTGCAAGTGTTTTCAATAGGTTCAGCTATCAATGATGACTTGGTAATGGGGATGATAAAATGTTGTTCCAGAGGAGCAATTCTGCTTGAGAGTTAAGCCTAAACACATGCCATTCTTAAAAAAGACTCCCTCAAGTCACATTGCATGCAAGAAGTAAACTGAAATCTTACTCCATATCATTCACATTTCTTTTATTTATATATTTATTGATTCGTTTTTTTTTCAGGCTACAGAAGAAGCTAGATATGAAGTCTAAATGCAAACTGAGAAGCAGGGTGGTCTGTTCTTTTTTCAGCCCTGCTTATCCATACTTGTTTTACAACAGCAATTTATTTGAAAATATGCAAAAACAGCCATTATTAACTACCAACCAGTTGTGGACTGATTCATTTGTGCACCTAATTAATAGACTATTCAGTTTGCTTTTAAAATAAACCACAACTTTAAAATTTGGCATGAACAACGTGAAAGAATGCACCTATCCTTCCTAGGGGGAAATAGTTGAGTTTGGTGATGATGGTCAAATATTGTGGGGGAAGGTTTTTTGGGATACTTGGATTCCCTAGAAGAACCACAATTTTGTTGCAGAGTATTTTCATCTTTTTGAAAATGAAAAGGAGTTTACAATATTCCAATGATCTCATTAGTTGCAAAATCTCAATCCAAGGAAGCACCTTCATGATGTGTTGAAATTAGAGATTTACATCATGGAGGTGCACAGATTAAATATTAAACTAAATTAGAATTAAGAAGAGCTCAGAATGCAAACAGGGTTCAGTTGAATACTACCAAAGTGAACCTAAAGAAGAGGCCAGGAAAAGTATGCATGAGTAGAAAAACTTCCAAAATTGCAGATATGCACAGCCTAAATATGTGTTTGATGGATGGGGATTTGAGAGAAGTGTTGCCATGGCTAAAAGAAACTTCTCTAGTGCCATATTTCACAGAACGTCCCATGCATATCCATGCATACACAAATAAAAGTGTTTGTCAAAACACACACATACACACGCCCCCACAAACTTGACACAGTCAGATTTTGACTATCATTTACTGCTTCTTTTCAATGCAAAAATGGAGAGCCATTCATTTTCAGGTGCGGCTGTCCCCATATCTCTCACATTCATCTTTTTCATACACATTGACATGCTATATATTTGGTAACTGCTGGAGGTGAAAGAGGAAACCTGGAAAGTCAAATGCTGTTATTTGTGGGGAACAAATTAAATGTATAATATCTCAAATGTCAAAGCCAGTAACATGACAATGCAGAGGAGACTACAACCTTGCCCTGTCATCAAGGTCTATATGATAATTGGTACCACAAACCTAAGAAACTTTGTGAGCCCAGTGGGAGAGTATAAAGTAAACTGTGCAGAATGAGAAGCAGTATCTGAGAAAAGAATGGGACAGGTAAAAATTTAGTGCAAGGTGAAGAATGCACCATTATTTCAGTCCAAAAGTCAAACTTTTGCTCACTATCCATTCTCCTCAGGACTTTTCTCTCAATGGTGTCATTTCCAACCCCACACTGTCCTTCTTCGTGTCAAATTAAAGTGATGGAAATGAACTTGAGGAGACACTAATTGCAACTGTCAATCCAATCTAGGTTAGGGCTGAAAGACAGGGGCTCCCTAGCACTTCATCAGTCTTCATTAATATTGAAGGAGTTTGCTGAGGAGCATGGGGCCAACGTAATCTGCGCTCATCTAACAGTGCATCAGAAATTAGGAAGCTGGGGAGGGCAGTGATGGTACCCAAGGGACAAATATGCCAGTCAAAGAGGAATATGAGGCGAGATATCAGGAGACAGCAATGATGTGCAAGAAAAGTGCCTCTAAATTTTGTGGGAAAAGGAAAACAAAAAACCGAATAAGGATTTTTAGATCTCATGAGTACAACTAGTACCTAGCCTGAGATAATTTTCTACAACTGTAATATGTTACTGTATGGCATCTGCAACAGATTTACAGCAAATACCTACTAAATTGGGTTCCATTTTGGTAGTAATTGTTTTTCTCGGAATATTGATGAAATAGAACAAATTCTGTTAAGTTACTCAATAAAATAATTATGAGTGTTTTTCCAATGTAAACCAATAAAAAATTATGATATATTTGTTGTACAAATAGGTATCTTTCTGCAAAACCTCTTGCCAGTACTGGGTACCCATAACAATCAATTGTTATTCTGATTCCCCTCATGACCTCAGTGATGATTTATGAACCAGAAGTTTTTGTTTGGGGAGTTGAAACTTGTTTCCAGTTTCAGAGTATATCCAAAGGAATATTGGGGTACAATAAAAATACCATAGAAAGTGTAATATATTTTTAACAGTGAGGAAAAATAAATAAATTAAAAAAATACCTGCAGGTCACTTTCCTGGAAATGTTTATTTTTTTTTGGAGGGATTTGCAAAATTAATAATCTGGTTTTACTAGCAACTGTGTATTTTAAAGTGCAACATACCAAAGAAAACAGATGGAGCAGAAAAAATATATAAATAAAGTTAATATAATGACATTGAAAACAGATATGAATTGACAGATTATTGACAGATTTAATTCCAAAGAGATAATTCAATCAGACTACTGTACCCTGCAATACAAGAGTACTGAAAGCAAATTAGATTATACAAATCTACATAATGAAATAAGCCTCACTTTCAGATGCCTCTAAATTTTGTGGGAAAAGGAGTACGTAATTAGTTGTTTTTCCATTATTATTATTATACTACTTATATGAATAATGCAACTTGAAATTAGATAGAAAAGAAAAAAGTCATCTACAAGAATAAATACAGTATTTGTCTTTATACTCATGTTACTCATATCTATAAAACGTTAAAGAAATGATTCTCCAAAATAGCCTTCCTTCAAATATGACAAACTACTGTCATCTAAGTAATTTGACCTCAGAGAGAGGATGCCACAGACTTTCTGGACATGTTGAAAACTTTTGAGTCATGAGCATTGCAACTCAGACACCAGGTACAACACAAATGAAGTTTAAACCATGTATTTATACACCAAATAAAAAGACTCATACACATTTTTTCTCAGTGTCTGAAGTTAAATCAGACAGAGCTTCTTGTGTTTTAGGTCAGTTAGAATAACCAAAATTTTGCCCACTCGGTAAATGCGGAAAAAAAACCATTCTATGCCAGAAAACTTAGCAATGAATTTTTAAAGTGATTTTTCTATAATTTTATTCTAATCCAGAAGTTTAGATTTGGTCAGTATCAAAGATAATTACACTGTTTGACTTGGGTCAAACCTTTTGGGTTTCCTGCTACAATCCTTTTATAGGTTAAATGACCCAATTCAGCATGTCCTGACACAGATAGAAGCAGGAGGATGTGTTTTACTGATCACCATGCTGCATTCATGGGCCCACAAATAAATGGAAATGTTCCTGCAGTCAGAACTCTGTGTTCTTTCAGTTAATATATGCAGTAACACTTTGGGTTATATGCTCTCTCAATTAATATATTAATGCATATCGCTGTTGAGATGGAATTATTAGGAATGTCTCACCATATAATTTCTTTACACTTAGATCAAATTGAGAAATGTTTTTAGATTTGTCAACAAAGTTGGCTTTGTGACAACAGCTTTATTAAATGTTATCAATATATTTTTCACATTTCTAAATTTCCTCATACATCCAAGGCATTGATACCAATTAGACATAATTTAAAAGCCATAACCTGAGTAAAATGTCTGAGTGTTATCTTCTATCCATGCTTTATTGGGATCAATAAGGTATTTTTGAAATTGAATTTATAACCACAGTGTGCCTATCTTCGGATGGTTACTTTCAGCACCAGCTCACAATCCAAAAGAAGACTTTTGGGATGTGGGGGGTTTCCCCCAGTGTGTTATAAACCTGGCAGGCCACCAGGCTTTAGCTGCTCCCCAGCAGCCGGAAGCTAGTTTTACAGTTGGCGGATTGCTTTCACTGTGCCTGATTGTGCATGTGGCGTAGACTGAGTGTGCCACCTTTTAATCAAAACTGTGATTGAATTCATTATAATATGTACATGGTTATTTTTTTTCTGAAATTTCTTTAGGTGGGTAAAATGTAAAATAATAATGTTTGTTTAAATGTGAGTAATATAGAGAACATGCTAATCAAACTGTTACCTTGACTGCATTATGGGTAGAAAAAAGTTTGAAGATAGCTGTAGATGCCACTACCATCACATTCTAGATCGAAATGGGGCTTCTGGAAAATTATGGTCTTTGTCTTTTAATGCTGCCCTTAGTGACTCTTCATTGAATTGTGCACTTGACCTTACACTTGTTCAAATAACTCCCAGCTGTCATAGTGATGCTCACCAGATGGAGAGCACAATGTGCGCGCCAGTGAGCAGGAATAGACTAATCGGCAACTAAAGGTTAAAGACATCTTGTAACTTCAGTCAGGAACAACCTACATAGTTAAAGTTGAAAGGTTGATGTCTATATGACCGATAATGTGTTTATACTGTTCTCTTTGGTCATTTTCAGTGGGGACCACAGAGCAGGGTAGTTCATATAAAAGTAATGTAAGCAGTAAAAATATCCTCCCATCCTACACTTTCAGTCCCAGCTGACTTGACCTTTTCAGAGAAGGGTCCATCTACGAGTTAATAGTATATGGATGCTTCAGGAGTGAGCAAACATTTTGCTCAAGGGAATCACATATTCATATTAAAACAAAGCAAAACAAACAACAACAACAAAAAACAAACAAACAGAAGAATCAAAGATTTGTACTAAACCTCCATTAGAAACATTAATGAAACAAATGTTTTCCTCCCTTAATCCTGAGAAAATATTATTAATAAAAAAAATTTATGTTTTATATGCAAAACAAAGTTTGTGATCAAGGTAATATGACTTTACTTTTGTAAGATTAACTATAAATTAAATAACAGTAAAACATCTTATTACATACTTATATTTGTCTCTCCATACAAAGTTATTTTAAGTTTGCACCACTTTATTGCTGATTTCTTGTGTAAAGATACAATTTCTACTATTTAAATGACCTGTAATGTCTAAAACATAGTATGATATAGTATCAACGTTTATTGAGTGCAATTGGATGATTTTTTTTTTTTTATTTAATTGACATCTTGCATAATTTATTACAATTTACTAAATATGTTCATGGTTTTCATAAGTTAGTCAACTCTAAACATAAACTCTTGTTTAACAAAATGTTTTGCACGTTGGCATTTTATTTCAGTATGCTAATTATGAGATGTCCTAGTTTTTTGTACATCCTTAGCTAAGAAGTAAACTTTCTAAAGATACTGAGACTACACAAGGTAGTATGTAATATTAATGCAAATTTCTGTCAACATCACTGATTTAAGCTAAAAATATAATAGGTGGTGTTTCTATCAAATCAGCTCTATTAAGAAATAAAACAGGTAGACCTAGTAAAACTGCAACGAAGTGTATACTATGAGCATTAGCCATAACTAAGGGAAGAAGAGAAAAACTGGGTAGAAATGGTTAAAATCTATTTTATCAAAGCAGAAGACACTAACAGGAGGAAAGTAAACAAAAGTATTCTTCTTGTAGACTGATTAAAAGTGACATTGAAAAAAAAGATAATACCTAGCTACCATTCCTTTTATCTTTTTCTGCCATCTGCCACGTAAAAAGGTATGCTTATGTTGGGATTTCCAATTTTTGTATGCAAATGCTTTCTATGCGTAAAATATGGGAAACATATTCAAAGAAGTAAGGATATGGATTCTTATATACTTTACATACAGACTGTGGGAGTCTTTGTAACAATGTGCATATGTGTGAGGGAATAAAAGCCTGTGTGCTGAAATGCAGTTATTAATCACTGTGAAAGCGTTGATTCATCTGTGGTGGTGGCAGTTTGGAAGATGGACTCTGTTTACTGCTAATGCTGTTTGAGGGGCTTTGGGAGGCAGCCATCAATCTTTTGGCTATCTTCAAAAGAAGCCAATGCACAAGCATCAGTTTCAATCACCTCCCAAGGCAGGTGGTATGGTAAGCTCCAGCACAATAGTTTTTTTTTTTTTTTCCTTCACTTCTTTTCTACCTCAAGGCTATTTTTTCCTCCCCAGGGGAGCAATGTTATTAATGTGTCTTATCATAATAATAATAATATTTCCTAAAAATACATACTGCACCTTGCCCTTTGGCTCCCTTGCTGTTTGGCACCTCATGTTTCTAATTAGCATCTTCAATTAACCCATTTTAATTGCCCACCATGAAAAGGTGGAGAACCCTGGCAGGTTGGTGCCACAGGGAGATGTTTTGTAAATGACTAGTATAATGTCAGCATCTAAAGAAAGGCTTGTACTAATGGACTTTCAACCTCATCCTGCAAATGTGCCCTTTATATAACACTAGCTGGTACAGGTTACACAGTTAAAAGGCAGAAGATAAAGCATAGGTGAGCATGTTTCATAGTTTAAATTGGGTCTATGCCGATGAACTACAATCAGATTTCATTTTCCCCTCTTCAAACACATAACAAAATAAGCAAAGACCCCTACCATCTTTTTTAATTTAAATCAGTGGGGTCAGGTGTCTCTTCAGAAGTCTAATGGTAGCAGTTAACTGTCCATTGCTCCCTCTTCCTTATTACGATCTGTTTTCTTTCATAGGAGTGTAAAACATTTAATGACTGTGTTGTTCTGATGTTTTTAGTCAGTCAGTCTAGCTATGTCAATTAACACAGATTAAACACAAGTAAGATATGTCTTAGTCCATTACTTCTACCTGACAAAAACAAACCATTCTTCTTTATTAATTTTAAATTACTGATGTAGTGACAAATACAAGAACATTACTTGACTTTTGGTTGAAACTTGCTTTCTTTGCAAAGCCTCAGTAGCCCTGTTCATTCTCACAGCAATATTGGCCCAATAATACAGTCAGCACTTTAGTGCAACACCACGGGAGCTTCCATGCCCTCCAGAAAGATTGAAATCAATTGAAGTTGGATGGTGTTGGCAGTGCAGAGTACAGGCAGCACAGTCCAGGGCTCTGTTTGTTAGCAGGAGAGGTCTGAGAGGTCAACGTGAGCAGCTTATTTCCCCAAAACTGTATAGACTGTGGTTTCTTTATTCTCAAAATTCAGACTGAAGATCACCTACCCTGTCGTTAGCATGAAGTTACAGCTTGGAAAAACTTTCAAATGAAAATATTAACTGATTTCAAGTTTGAAAGAAACATGTGTCTGTGCGTGTATTTGTGGGTGTTGGGTTAAGGTACCTTTGGGACATATGCGTTGTGTTCAATTTAAAAATAAATCTTTATTGGTATGGATTGCATATGAGTATAACCAGATTTTATTACAGTATTGAAGTGTAAGTCGTGGAAGAAGATACTGCAGAACATTGAGTTGTAATCACTAATGTAACCCCACTCTGCCTTGAGAAGGTACAGAAGAAGTCTCAGTTGACAAGATCAATTTAAAATTAGTTGCAGGGACACCTTTCCACTAGAGTTGGGCATTGTTTGAATTTGAACGATTCTGATTTCGGGTCTGATGCCTTGTTTCAATTCCAGTTTTTATCAAGTCTCAATTCTATTTAGACATGGGGTCAAAAAAGTCTAAATGGTTTAAATTAACAAGCTAACCAGAATGACTTCTTGACAAAATAGTCCCAAATTTATAATGAAATAAAATTTTATGAGCTTTTACCGTTTTATGAGCTTTACATTAACATTTTTGACAAAAAATTTTCCAACAAGATCAAGCATGGCATATTTATATCTGACTGAAAGACAACACTACAAAGCCACAGGATTCAACTCTGCATTAGATCCATATTTCAACACATGTCAAAACGTTTCATTAACAGCGTCTTATCGTTTTGTCCTTACTCTGAGGAAGGTCAGATCTCGACTACGGTCAATGCTTGTAATCTCAAGGTTGCCCATGACGACTTCACAGTTCTCGTAGTATTTTCTCAGGGTGCGATACTGCTGCTCCAGGTCCGACAGAGTGCTTAGCTTGTTCTCCGTGCCAGCACAGACTAGAAAACATAAGACATGGACAAAAACATTATATCAACTACGTTATACTTTGCACATATATTGTCATAAAAACTTTAAAATACTACAAGAAAGGTGTAGGCAGATTCTTACTTGTACAAAAATATATATTTGAAAAGGAAATACAAACATCAGCATAAGAAAAAAAAACATCCATTCAACTGAGTGATAAAGTGATAGATTAGATTTGAGAAAAACAAAAAAACTATCAGAATAATACATCTAGTGTGAACATAGATGTATTATGTTCACATAATACATCTATATGACTGTTTAGTCATGAAAGATGTCCCTCTGCCCTCTAGCAGCGTACCTTGGCACCTCAAGTTAGATGGAATCTCTTTAATGACCAACTGGGTTGCTCATCTGACAAGTAATTAAACAGAAATGGTTACACCCATCAGAGACCTTGCACACCCGCAACACAATCCATCTATCCCATCAGATGGCGCTGCGATGTCTTGTGTAAAAAGTCATGTTTGCACAATATATTCAGACTAACTGTTTTTTCAGTCTGTCTGGAAAAAAAAGCATATAAGAATTAAAATTGTCTTAAGCATGACTAAAGTCAGGCAAATTATTTCAAAACAAGAACAAGTCAGGAAATTGCCTTTAATGTGTTAAAAACTTCCACGTTGCTCAATGGTGTAGAAGCAGCATAGCAACGAATGTTTCTTTGCTATGCAAATAGAAAATGATAGGCAGATAGTTTTCTGAGTGTTTTCAGGAGATCTTCAAAAGTGTTCTCTGCCACTATTGTTTATTCTTTCTTTTTTTCCAGAAGCATGTTTCATAAACTCACTGAGCTGCAGGTTAGGTATGTCGGCTAGATAGAGTTATTCAATTTCATGAAGTAGAATTTTCATTTGCATTGCTGTGGCAGTGTGGTTTCTTCCATATACAGTCTCATGGTTGACAGCGAAGCCTGCACTGAGGCAGAGGAGAGACGGGCCTTTCCATGAATCTTGTCACAGTGTCACCTTTGAGCTTTTACTCTTCTCTTCGAACACCTCCACCTTGAAAGATCTTTACTGATGCTTTGCATTTTATACCAGAACCATTCTACATGCTACCACGAACTATGCAGAGCTCTCAATAATATTTGTTATTCTCTCTTTCAGTTCAAGCTGAGTGCATATTATCCTTGCACTTGCAATGATGTAGACCAAACCCATTTAACTGTTTACTCAAAGACACATCCACACACATGCAATGTGGCAAAAAAAAAAAAAAAAAAAAAAAAAAAATTCAATTCCATCTGGTTTTCCCTTCGCAATTACACAATAGATGCATGTGGGGGGAAATAAGAAGATTCAACCTTGGGGCAACTAAGGCTGTAAAGACAAATGAGATTGTGTTTAAATACTTCCACATCAAAACAGATATTAGATAAGTGGAGATCTTCCAATGTGACCTGAACAATACCCATATGAACAAGTACTGATTGGCTTTGTTGTGCATAGCATGCAGTGGTGCTCAGGAATGATATATGGCAGACCTGGGTGTTTTCAATAACAGTTAGCGTGGGCTAGAAGGGGAGCGGGTGGAGGTAGAGAAGGGTCATAAAGCGAGGATAGGTGTAATAAACTGTTATTGCACCCTTGGGGCAGGCCACTGAAATTAGAGGAAAGGGGCATTGTGGCATGTGATGTCTGCTGAAATTTACTTTTTACACCCATATGCTTCCACTAGTATGCTCTTAAATGACCATTCCACCTATATGCAATATGAATATGGAATTAATGTTTATGCATAACAAACAAGAGTTTGTTATGCATATTTCATGTCAAATGCCCCTGTTTAGTCAAACATTTCAAAACTACCTCACATAGCATTTAAATGTAAGATGAAGTATAAAGTTTTTTGTTTTTTATGAAATCTGAGTAAATGGCAGATAAAATTTTATGGTAAAATTGATGGAGTTTACAAAAAAATCTGCTTTCATATTCATACAATTTATGTCATTTTTTTTTTCTTTCTTATAAAGTCTATTTTACAGCAGAATAAATCTGTCTTAATATGGATGATACCAGTGTTTCTGGAGAGATCTTCAGTCACTTAATAGGAAAAAATTTTACAGTAGACAATTGTATCTTTTACTGGAGTGAGTTTTCTTGAATGATCATCCTCAAGTGGTACTTTGGAAAAAATTACATTTTCTAAGCCAACATTTCTGTTTACCCATTCAAGATGCTATCTATAAATACTACCCATTTTAATATTTTTACTGACGCACTATTAGTATTTAGCACAATAGAACTGACAGGTCCACTTATAGAAATTTGAGCTTTGTAGTGGGATAAGGTTTCTGAGTTGAGACTGCAGCCCAATATATATTTTTTCCATGTTCAAAGTTAACCTTTACAATTTTGAACTGTTAATACAAGGTTTCTAACAAAAAGTTAGTCCAAAGAGGTTGTTGTCACTGGGGATGCAAGAGGATATTCTATGCCTGCCAACAGCTGTCGAGTTCAAACTGGATGGAAAAAAAAACTGCAATGTTTTCAACTTTGAAGTGAAGTTACGAGTAGACAATTCTCCCTTGCTGTGTAAAGTCTGCTGTCTTATAGCAGGCTCACTGTCCAGGGTGAGGGTTTGTTTTGTGTTTCTGATTAAAATAGAAAAAATTAATAAAGTTATCCCTGTATTTGTTTTCTTCTTCTGAACCAAAACTATATACGTATATGAAGCCAAACTACTTATTCTTAAGTTGTCATGCAAGCCTTGAGCATTTTTGAAGGTAGATTCACAGATTCATGGTAAAATTTATGGAGTTTTTCTTTGTTTTTACAAATTAAAAATATAAGTTTCACTAAACTTTCTGGACCTGAATAAGTGCAAATTAGCTGCCATTTGAGAAACTTTAACCTTTGCAACTAATCTGAGGCTCATTACTTATAAGTTATCATACAACATATAAATACATATGGTTTTCAATGCATATTTCTGCAATTTCCAAATAAACTCTGAAACCTAAGTTAACCTAACTTGAATCCAGGTGGAAGACATCATACTCCACTATGATTCCATTTCATCAGAAATGCAATTGGATCTGCCTACTGTACTGAAAGACAGGGCTAACTACATTTAGCAAGAGAATGATTTTATGGACTATTCTAAGACAACAATGATATTAGTATAAAACATACACTAATAAACACTAACAAAACACAGAATTACCTGCAAAGACACAATTTACTATGATCTCTGCATTCACACGTAGCATGTCACCACAATATACTAATTGGATTAAATATCAATTACTGAAGCCACAAATAAACTGTGTATTACTGCAGGTAACACTACCTGCATTATGTGTGACAGCTGTAAAGAATTTTGAAGATTGATCAGGGAAAGAGCTTGGAAAAACATAAAAGCAATGCACTATACATTCTTAAATGGGATAGAAGTTGTATAAGTTCTTTTTAATTTTCTTTGTAATCTTACATAGCTTTTTAGGTTTAAATACACTGAGAAAGTCACCAAGGTTAGGTGAGGAAATGCTCTTTATTTCACTCAGCTAAAAAAGCATTTGTGGTGTCTGAACCATGTGCAATTGAAAATGTATGAACTGTTGCAGATTTACTGCAAACTTTTATAGTCCTGACTCTTACATGTCTGCTTGTGAGTCACTAAAAATGGGTAAGCTGTAAATAAAAGACTTCAAGTTGTTTCCCCCCCTTCTTAGTGCATGATGAAATCAATGTGTTTCCATGCTCAGTATGTTAAACCTGAGCTTGTACATCATGGTAAAGGTTGTATGAAACATGGTCTCTACCGTTTATAATGTTCAGCTTGCTGACTGAAGATGACAGACTGCTTCAAGACCCTGAGTCATCATATGCTTAACATATTGCAGAGGATGCAGGAACAGACATCAAGAACAAATGAATCTTCACATATAAAGCCTGTAGTTGTCCCATAAAATAAAATCTATCTCATTCGTTTGATTGATTCCACTCTTTCCTTGAATATTTAAACTTAGTAATGTCAATGAGAAGCATTGACTTTGTACTTAAATGATTTTCACGACTGGAAAAATTGTCTTATAGTGTATATAGAGAATATTATCCAAGAGGTAATAGATTCAGACACTGCATATTAATAGCTCAAGAATTTTCAGTGGTTGTAGTTAATGAGCTTAGGAGTCATTGGGTTAAAAAGCATCTAAGTGAATTTATTTGCTCTAGAAGGACATACAATTTTTTGACGAAAGTGCTTTGACGTAGACAGCTTGTGAGAAGGGAGATAATGCAAATTGCATATTTATCATATTGACAGATAATTAGAGTGATAGCTCCCATATATTTCCAACAGATAGCCACTATAAACGACCAAAATGCATCTATCACTTTCTCTGACACTGTCACTAGACGCAGTCTGTTCTTTGTGTAAAATAAATAAACAAAAAGCTAGCAAAGCTAGAGTACTAGAGTGGCCCTGAGCTGCATTTTCATCAATTTTAATTTCAGAAATATCTTTATCAAGATTGCATAGGCAGTACATTGTCCGGATCTGTGGTCACAGACAACAACTCCATCAATACTGCCTTGTGTGATTATTGAGTGGCTATAAAACTGGCAAATCTCTGAGGTTTATAAGCGCCAGCCTGTGAAGCCAGTAAAAGGTCATCCCAATCGCTAGTAACTGACTGAATTAAATAAAGTTGCAAATGTCACTTACATAAGTAAACAGTGTCAATAGATGAGTTTGGCTAACGGGCCAATAAAGCAGAAGGATCTTGTTAAAATCAGGCTGAATCATTTTTTATGCATAGGTGTAAATGCCATATTTTTTGTTTGCCGTTCAGGAAGCAGTGTTCGAGGTCAGAGCAGTCCATTGTTCCCCAGTGTCCTCCAGATGAGCTTAGGTTGGTAAGTATGAGTTACAAGCCACTGCCTCTGATGGTAATCATGCCCCAGATTATTGTCCATCTGTTGAGGAGCTTAATAAGCATCAAAAACAATAACTAGATGACTGTTCATAATGGTAGCATGGTCCAATAACACTAACCTCTCGCTGCCCTCCGAGCTCCAGTCGCCTACTAACATTGTTGTGGCTGCCTCCATATGGTCTACCACAAATTAGCATTCAAAGCCTTACTCATGCAAACACTTCCAACACCTTGTGACAGTTTTTCACTGAAGATAACTTTGTTCATTCAGGGTTTGCATAACTTAATTGCATTATGTGTATCTGATATATTTCAAGCTATTAAATTGGCCATCGGTATGCTCAGCTCATGGTGAACACCATAATTTCCTCTCACTTCTAAACAAACTATAGTGGCAGCACATGAGCTCAATAAATAAACCACATGGTACCAGTTAAACAGCAAAAGACTGAATGAAAAGCCTTAGTTTGATAAGATTAACTAAATATTTGATAGTCAAAGTTCAGAATATTAGAGAAACTCACAGCTTCTGAATGAATCAAATCAGTTTTCTTATTTTGTGCAGTTATAGTTCTTTGCAAAATTATTCATATATTTTCACATTTTATCACATTACAAACACAAACTTCTTTGAAACAGTATAAGACAAACCAGCACATAAAAAAATGCATAAAGTAAATGTAGTGGATATACACTTTTCAATTCTCACTGAGAGACAATAATTTGGGACAAACATTTGTGAATCAACATTTAGCATGGGTACAGACATGAAGAAATGAGGACACCCTATTAAATAAGTGCTATATTCAGATATTTTCCTGAGTTTGAATTTTGGTTTTGTTGTGTATTTTCATCAATTCAGGATGTTGCTTTATTAAGGATCTTGCCTTAAACAGTTCATTTCTCTGTGTTCATTATTGTAAGAAAGGTGTTGCCATATTAGTTTATTCCGTTGTGTTTAGTTTCCCCCTTATTATATATATGTGTCTGGTTTTGCATTAAAAAAAAATCAAAGCAACAGTAAGGTACCTGGTATTTTTAGTTTTCCTCACATGTCATCCTGCCAATGGATTCATGCTATTAATTTTGAACCAGTCTCTCATCCTGATCAAGCATGTGGCAACAGTGGAGGGGACATGTCAAATGTCATAAAAAATTGGTCATAAGCAGCTTAATTTCTTTATTTATTTTTTTCCAGAATCCACACTAGGAAATACAATGAATAGAAAAAAAAAGTACATTTTGACATAATGAGCTCAATGAGTTTGGAACACTTTTCCCATAAGGATTTAACTGAAAGGAATATGCCTGTTTTACTCATTGATATTTTGATCTCTGTAATGTTAATGTGTCTAAAATTATACACATTAATTGTATAATTATAGCGTATATATTTCTTACGCTATGTAAGAAATATTTCCTGAATCTCAACTTCAAGTTATGTAGACTGACTCAGGTCTCTGTCTTCTAGTTTGATTTATGAATCTCACTTAAAGGCAGGATAAAAGTACATGTTCACCTACTCTGTCAATGTCAGGTCCCACAAAAGTGTTAATGCCTTCTCTAATTGAGACACATAGACAAATTAGGCAAGAGGAAATCTCCTGAGATATGATAATTATTAATATAAAAAAATACATAGGCAGAACATGTTTCCCTCTCAGGGCACATCTTGGTTGCTACCTTGACCTTGTTTTTTTCTAACCAAATTTTAGACAAAAATCTATTCCAGATACACAACAGGCACATGTCGTGTCATAAGTGGCACTACTTGTCAGTGTAGACATTTTCCAGATTAACTTTCATATTATAGGGACGGTGTAAAAACATTTGACAACAAAATATTTTAAATAAAAATGTTATATAAATGTCCCGAAAAAATTCCCAACATACTTGAATATGCAGAATGGACATCACTAGCACACAAGATAGCCAAGTGAATGCCTCCTGGGATCTTGGCTTCTAGTGTTCCTGCTGTATGTGTGCAGCATCTCCCACATTGCATTTTCCCCATTTTTCTTCAGAATTCAATGAATCCAACAGAAAAGGGAGAGAGGTGTTTCTTCTATGATCAAAAAACTGTAAGCAATATAGAACAAAAGTGCTGCACTTCTCAGCACTGCATTGCTCAAAGAAAACTGTTCTATGAGGCAGTAAAATCTGTACAGCATTTTATGGCACTTTTCCTAAGACTGCCATTAACTGCTATGCATGTTGCTGTATTGAAAATACATAATGCTGTTCTAAACATGAGAAAATAAAGCAGATTTTGTGGAACATGAATTTCTGTCAGACCTTTAAAGCATGTGTGCTGGTTTTGATGAACTCCTGTATTGATAATAGTGTGTGCTATGATCAGGAGTGTGGAAATCACAGTGCAACTGTATAAGATTTGGGTAAATTGAATAGTTGTAAAATTAGCATAATTTAATTTAACTTGATTTTATATATGTCAATCAAATAACCATTTGGGAATAAAATTGCAGAGTTCCTTAAGTTCTCCTATGAGTTCAGCATATAATTATGTAATCAAACGGTTAAATAATTATATGCATAATTTCCAATTCAGTTTCAAGAATCGGGGATGCCATGGTGAGTAGTTTTTGTCAGTCATATTTGCAACTTCTGCTGGACTGCAATTAGTAGTACTTGTGAAAATAAATTACTTGCTTAAACAAAATGCATTTGGATTTAGAGGTTCTGCTAAAGCTTTAACTTTGGTAATAAAAACATGAAGCTTGATGCTTATTCTCTAATCTTTATTTTATTTGTGGTTCATGCCCCAAGCTCCAGGTCACCAAGGATCCCGTCATAATCAGAAGTCTAGTCTGGTCCTCAAAGGAAAACAATGCATTTTCACTATTGTCCAAGTGTTATCATAATGACCATAACTTGTTTAACTATAGCTCTTGTTTTTTTTTTGTTTTTTTTTGCTCTTTCTGTAATATTCATATGGTTATTTTATGATGGCTTTTCAGCCTAAGACCCTCCAAACATGCCTAGGAAGATAGAAAGAAAGATCGAAAAAAGGAAAGAAAAGCTATTGTTTAAATCAGAAGTCATAGTATGTTTTAGGAAAAACAGATTGACTGCACTCTCTTTCCTTGTATCAACTATCCATACAAACAGTTGCATTCACTGCAGGAGCTATATACTGTACAGTGTAAGAACTAAGAGGCTTCACCACCTTGCTGAAAGGCCCCCCAAGGGAAGTGGATGATGAGTGGAAGAGTGCAACTCCCAGACTTTATTTTGCCTCCAGCTTGTTTCCAGCCAGTCTGGGGATAAGAACTGGTAACCCCCCACAAACCTTCTTTTCTTGCCCTGGGCTCCAACTATATATATTTTTCCTCAATCTGTTTCTCTCTCTCCCATATCTCATCCTAGCTTTCTTGTCCCTCTGTCACTCTTCGTTTGGGTCATTGTTTGGAGGCCTCAATTCTATGCTATGGGAAAAAAATAACTAATTTCATCATGATTATTTTCATTTTTTCATACACTGCACCATGATGACACTTTATTAATTATGCTAGCAGGCCATTCAAAATTTTGCCTCATACCCTTCATGCCTCTAGCACCGAAGAGTTTCAGTTCCCCATGTGTGGTCCTACACATGAATCTTAATCTTCTTCCCAAACAGTTGTCATCAATTATCCTGTCTGCTACTGCTAACTCTTCCCCTGCTTCCCATTTTTCCATATTAAAAGAAAACCTTTTTCTTCCTTCCTTGTTCAGACCGAATATCTTCTGTTGTTTGCCTGGGAAATGATTTCTCAGAAAACTTGCAGTCCCTTCGCTTTTCATATGTAAAACATATGAATACAGGCATGTCTATCTCTGTTTTGCAAATGTGCATTTTAGTTTGCATATAGTGCTTTCTATTGTGATGGGCTGATTCTACAGTGGGTGGCTAAAATCTAATTTTACCAATGGAGAAAAAAAAATTGAAAAGTGTCACGTCACATTATGAAGAATAAAACCAATGTATCCATTTAATAATGAAAGATGTATTGGCATTGGTCTTTGAATATTATTATCACAGTGATATTTAAAGGTTGTCTTTGAAAACAAATGACTTAAGTCTTTGAATATCACTATTGAATATTATTATTATTCAAAGACAAATAATGAAACATGCAACCAATTCTATAGCTACAGTAGAGATTCCAAATCATAACCAGTTCACAGGACATAATATCAACTCTGCTAATTCTCAGGATATCATTTGAGACCATCACCTGCTCCATTTCAATAGCTTGTTCTAAAAGTAGATACCACTAATGATATGCCGGTCAAAACAGGTCCATTATGTGGAGCAGGCCGCTGTAATTCCTTTTGCATTAAGTTGCAGTGGCCTTCTTTTTGTATAAGAAGGCCATCCTACTATGGCCTTCTTATAAAAAAACAATCCCCACAACTTCCATGGTACTGGTGCACACAAATTTGAGACACCCAGAGAGCAAGACCAACATCACATTTTATCAAGAAGGAAAGTGATATTATGTAGCACCCGTACAATACCGCGATGTGGTTTTTAAAATGTTGTTAGCTATATTGTTTCTCTCTTTCTTTAAGTTACCTAGTTTGGGGAGTTGGCTGCTTCCTATCTGCACAAGAGGCATTGCCAAAGCTGATGACTTTAAAAGCACAATTTCAGCTCCGCAGGATCAACCATGTATTTCCCAGCAATGGAAGTATTTTAGGTTTAGTAAAATTAAGCTTAAAAATTATTTAGGATGAAATAAAAGCAACATCTTAGTTTTTAAAAATAATTTTTTGTCACACCAGTTGCCTTCATTCAACAGGAGATGGACAGGAAGAAAGCACTGAGGCAAAAGGGAAAGACATGCAGCAAATGGC
The DNA here is from genome assembly GCA_903067095.1 of Girardinus metallicus. Classification (NCBI taxonomy): domain Eukaryota; kingdom Metazoa; phylum Chordata; class Actinopteri; order Cyprinodontiformes; family Poeciliidae; genus Girardinus; species Girardinus metallicus. The sequence continues at coordinate 33,467 of CAEGAE010091115.1, read as the reverse complement.
CCGGGTATGGTGAATCAAACCAGCGGTGAGGATTGTAGACTCTTTATTTGGTATGTATGCCGTCAGCATAAATCAATATTTGAAAATGCAAAACAAGTGATTGTGCAAGGAATGTAACTTTAACATTCCCTGTAACATGTCCATGATAGTCCATTTTACAACAGCTGCAACTTCAATTAAAGCGTTTTTTTTTCCCCACAGGCACATCTGCTTCCTTTCTTTTTTCAGCCAGTGACAATCACAATAATTGTCATTGAGAAGAGTGCATACACGCAAACAGGTTTGTGTCATTCTACCAGCAAAGACAGGATAGTTTACTCTATAAATCTTCTAGAACACACGGACAGCAAGAGATATTCAGTCCTAGCATGACAAGGATAGACTGCTGCAATCATAATATTTTATGTATAAAATAGAGCCTTGTCGATATCGAGCACAGTCTGTTTGCTTGACAAGGAATACATACAATGAATTATCAATGAAGCATTTCAAACTACTGAACATTTAGAAACCTGAACTAATGTGTTGAGCCTCTCTGTGAGGATTTCAGCAGATTTTACTGCCTAGAGGCACTGCTCGTGGGCAAAGCTTGTGAAAACACAGAGATTCGAGTTGTTAAAGCTCAAATAACCCTAAGCACCTACAAACCCTTTGTTAGAAGTGTGTCTAAAATCAAATCCACTGTTTTATTATTAATTAATTCACTTTGCTGTTTGTTAAGACATGCAGTTTAAAATGTTTATTGACCTAGAAGCTTTACAGCTGTGTCACATTTTAAAATAAGAGCTTTAATAAAATAGTATTTCAGAAGTAGAAAAAAAATAATTCCATTGTGAATGATAAATAATTGCTCAAAACGATCTACAAAGCGTCATGACACCCCTTTATACATTCCTTTGAAATTTTTAAATATTATTCTTCTTATAATTAGTATTAGTTTCTGTGCCATAGCACATCACATAATCAAGTGCATTTTCAGGTGCACCAAAAAAATGCACCTGAAATGATTGTGTCTTTTTTTTTTTAAATATTTATCCGTTGATAATTTTTTCCTTATTAAGGGTGCTCAGTAAAAATGAGGAGCAAATTAATGTCTATGTTCTATCAGGGAATCTTTGCACCATTCATTTTATGTTTAATTATTTTTAATGCACATATGTCGGAGAGAATACAACAAGTCCAGTACTCAATGTGATCTATGTTCTTATTTCAGAAGCGTGAAAACATAAATTGTATTTGAAAAAATCGGTGCAAGAAAAATGAATACAAGGAAACATTTTTCCCTTCATACATTTAAAACCACAATATGCAGTTATATATAATACTATTTGTATGCATGTGTAGAGGAGAAAGTTTTCCTATTAAGTAATGGGAAACCACATTATCTCCTTTCTGCTGAAAAAAATAGCAATCTGATAATTGTTTGCATTTTAATTGGTTGGAGTGCGGCAGAAGGAGGGGCTTGCCCAGGGCGTCATTCCCACAACAGCCAAAACTGCGTGTGTATTTATATTTCAAGTTTACAAAGTTAGGCGTAGTGATTAATTATGATTAATCATAGTGCTAGCATAATTAATCCGATTACATTTTTTAATCGATTGACAGCACTAATATGCATACTTTTTGGAGCCTTTGAGTATTCTTGTTTAAATATTTCTGAAAGAATAATTGAAAATAGGCAGAGCCTCGGTACAAAGAGTTGCACTTGTGTAATTCTGAATCAATGAAGATGTGAATGATTAGACTTAAAGAGACAAAAATCAAGTTTAAACAGAAATCAATTTTGCATAGATTCAGTAATTATTGTTTTAAGTGACTGTTTATCATTTTATCAAAATTGAGATCTGAATCTGTAATAATTCAAGACTTGTAGACCACCAGCTGCATGAGAAAGGAAGTGCCCATCATCAGTGACATGAAGCCATTTTGCACTTAAGAGTTATTAATAATCTCATGGAAAATAAAAATTTCTTTTGTAAATAGCACAACGTTCAGTGATTGATTCAGTTTTTACCCTACAATAAACAGATTCAGTGACTTTTAAATAATCTAGACATTTGTTACGAAGTTTTGCTTTGTAAATGACTAGTTTGAATATAGAAATCTATTTTCTTATTATATTTGTATTTATCTATACACTTTTAACTATTTTCTATTTATTGTATGATTAATTTTAACTTTAATGTGCTAAGACAGGCAGGGCAAGATGCAAGACTTTTAAATTGTAATTAATGCATATAACAAATAAAACTGAGCAAGTGGATGTCTTTTTAGATTTTCTGGTTAAGTTTTAAAAACAGCTGAAAACACAACAAATTAGTAGATTAATTTGTTGTGCCCAATAAGATTCTTGGGCAGAATCTTATTGCACATCATTTTTAATAAATTAATAAATGAATTAACAGCGAATTTATCAAACATGTCAATGAAATGCATATCGCTATTTTCCATGTCATTTAGTGGCTGTAGAGGGACGCCCTGTAGCCTAGGATAATAAAAGTAATGCAGTTATGACAAACCAAGTCCTTTCCCTTATGCTTCTTACTCTACTCATGTGTCATTTATTAGTAGCTAGTGTGCCAGGAAGAAGCCATTGCTGATGCTTTGGTCAAAACTACTGCAAATTTAAAACAATAAACTGTGAAAAATAATAAAAATGATTCCTCAAATGGGCAGCAACTTTCTTATGTTGCCACATTTACACTTTGTGACTACACTGTTGAATCTATATATAATGAAATAAAAACATAAAAATATCAAGAGAGAACAAAAGCATGGAAAAGTGCAATTATGTAGTGCTAATGTCAGTGCTTTATAAGTTTAATTATTTCTAAAGGTAACTAAATTATGAAAATGTAGAATAAATTTCCTCTTTCAATATAAAAGCTGATACCAAAAGCTTCAATTTTCCATTAATACAGCAACAAACAGCATAATCTCAAGTTGTATTTTGTTGGGATTTATAGAATAAGCATCCACATAGAAACAAACAACTGTGAAATTGAAAATTGACAAAACAATATAGTTTAGATTAAAAATGCAATAATGCAAACCAAAAAAATACAAGAAGAATATATCTGTAAATCAGCTAACAAGACCCACAACTCAGGTGGGAAACTCTGGCCTTAATGTAAGAGAAGCAAAGAAAATCAAATTGAAAAATTGACATTTTAAACTTTTCTTTTGTTTTCAAGACCATGCACTATCACTATTTGTCTATCATAAAAGAATCTATTAAAATACAATAATGCTTTAGGTTGTGTGATAACCAGATAAATGTGAGAGTACTTTGTTGAGGTAGCAGAAGGAAGGTTATCTGACAACCATGTGGCGGTTCGAGGATTCCCGCACGACATAAAAATGGCCTCTGCCACACCCACAGAGAGGCTCTCCTTATCAGTGACTTCAGGACTTACAGGAGCATGCCTGGGTTGACACCCACATCCTCCTGACTTTTATTTTTGTAAAAAATGCTTCTAGAAAGGCTTAAGATGGTTGCTGGTTTAGTATCTTCCATGTCTTTGTTATGATCTTCCAACCAGGATATGCCAAGTTTCAACATAAATGATTTTGTATGGCACGGTAGGTAGGAAAAACTAAACTCTGTCCTGGTTGTGAGTGATGAAAATCAAAATGTATTCTTTCAAAAAAAAAAAAAAAAATCTTAAAGTTGCTGTATGCAACTTTTAAAATGATTTTTTTTTTCGTATTTGTTAAAAGTGTAACTATGTTGTGACAATATAGTGACAGAAAATCTGTTAAAAAATTGGGCTCCTTCAATTTTTTCCAGTGCTTCAATTGCCATGTGTAGAAATGAACCACATGGTCAAAATTAACCAATCAAAGCAAGAAGCACAATCTTAGTACTGCCAGTCATGATTGTATATGCGCTGCTCACCCCATGGCCCTAGACTTCTCTAGGCTACTGCTTGTTCCTCATAGTAGAGACTGGCACTAGTACTCAGGTATACATGACCACCAATAATGCTGGTGGTCATGCCAGCATTACCAATCACAGTTTTCCTGCGATTGATTGTTTCTTACTGGGAATCATGTATTTCTGCAGATGGCAGTAGGACCACTGGGAAGCAAAGAAGCTTTTTTTTTCACAGATTTTCTTTCTCATACTATACTGTCACAACATAATGACAGTAGATGAATTATCTAATCATATTCTAATCGGGTCATATCATAAAGATCATATTTATAAAAGCTACATGCCGCAGCTTCAGAGCAAACTGTAATGTCTTTATGGTATGTATCCTTTTGATAAAATAAGATAAATTATTCAAAAAAGCTAAATTATTGTTGTTTGCATCTAAAAACAAATATTTTCTAACCTATATACATGTCCCGAGAATTATATTTCATGCAAAACTGTTTTTGAAAAAACGTTTTTTATTTAAAAAAAAAAAAAAAAAAAAAAAAAGGTTTTGTTGGCTCTAGTTGCCTTTATTTGAGAGTAATCAGGCAGGACAGGAAAGTGGGTAGTGAGAGAAGGGGAAGACACGCAGCAAAGGTTATCAGGCTGGGATTCAAACCCGCGACTGCTGTTTCGAGGACTAAGGCCTCCTTATGTGGGTTGTGCTCTACCCCTGCACCACCACAGCACCAGCATAATACTGAATTCAGACACTAATTGAAACATATTTGTTTTTACGCCTAGTGTATTTTGCAGAATATTTTAATTAGCAATCACAAAGATATAGGCAACTGTGTAAACAGAGGACACAGCAGAGTGAAGAGATGAAAATGATGGATTTTAAACAACCGGGTCTATCTGCATAAACTCCACTGTCCACTGAACTCAAATAAATAACACACTCCTACACCCTCAATACAATTTTTAATTGTTTGTATCACTAGCAGGTCTATGTGTTTTTTGTTAGAATGTGTACACAAGGCATCACCTCAGTCATTCATTATTTAAGCTCTGCTGGGCCGTTGGGAAATTGTTTCTACCACCCAAATGGAAGTTGCTGCCTAAGAGAGCTTGGTATTAATTTTCACCAGCCACAGCTAAGAGACTGTATGTGAATTCCCATGGCAAACATATTTGGCAGCCACACTCATCTGCAGCACCTTACAAGACTTATTGAATATTAGAATGCAATTATTTTTATATTATTTTTTTCTCTGCTAGCTCTTGATGAAGTACTTGGCATAGATTTGAATATAAAAGAGAAACTGAGAAAATAAAAATAAAAAATGTCAAAACACTCTCTCAAGAAGTTTGTTACAAAGCAGATATTTTTTTCTGAGTAATAGGCTAATGTAATAATCAGTTCTAAATGTGCTAAAATAAAAGTTACTCAAACATCTTTTTACTTTTCTATAGTGCTTACTACTGCCCACACTCTTTTTACAGCATTATGAATTATTATAAATTGTTGTTGATATTAATTTATAAACTATTTAATTTATAAAATATTTAAAATCTTAACTACCCTAAAACTCAGAAACACCCAGTGAATCCACCAAGCATGCCTGAGATTTAAGAAACAGAAAGTATTTCAATCTGGAGAGACTCAGACAGAGAAAGAAAGTGATTAAAAAAGTTTATTGACAAGTAAACGTTAAAGTTCTTTGGCGTTCAAGCCCCGGTCGAGAACGTCGAACTGGAACTGTGATAAGTTCGATAAACATTCCTGATGCTGCATAGGAATGTAGTTCCCCCGGGGCCTGTACTGGTGGCGGAGGTCGAAGAAGGATGGGATACTGAAGAGCCGGGAGCGGAAGGGGGAGATGGGGCGGAGGTGGGTTGATCACAGCTGGTAAGCGGAGGAGACCATCGATGAAGGTCCTTATCAACTGGAGCTCAGTCGATGATTGGCCATGACGAGGCTTGGTCCAGCGCTGATAGGTCCAGGGAGTCGAGAGGGAGGCGCTGATTAATGAGGCAGGTGGGGCGAGAGTCTTCCAGTTTGAATTTGAGCCTAGGCTTCATTAGGCCAAGTCAAAGTTCATATCTTGCTCACAGTGAGATACTGTAAGGTTTTTGTTTCTTAAAACAGTATGGTGGGACAAGAAAAATGTCAGCCACAAGGTACTCAGATTTGTGAATTACTAGTTTGGAGTTAAGCTAAATGAATTGGTCTTGCGGTAGTTTTACAAAAGGACAAAGTTTTATTGGAGCAGAGGTCAGTATTTCTTCTCCTTGATTACTCTTCTGACCCTGACGTCTCCAATTAGAGATGAATCTGATCCCCTCTGAATGGCTTAATTCCCCCTACTCTGTTCCCTTTTTGTTTCTCATTGTCTGCCTATCCATCTGCTGTGATTTTCTTTTGTACACTTTCCATCTTAAGTCCTATATAAGTGAAAGCGACCAAGAGAGACGATCAATTCTTTCTCCCCATCAACAGTCAATATCCAGTCAATGCCAGGAAAAGAAGAGGAGGCAACTATACTGATGTTCAAGGACATGTCACACCTGAATCCCTCTTTATATTTCACTCACCTGTGATAACATTGGAATGTTGTGCAGAGATTCCACACTGTCTATGTTAAAATACCCTTAACAAAACAGCTAAATCAAATAAATATATTTGTCTCTATGTAAATGTAACATACATACAAGTGGGTAGAATTAAGAACTGTACTTTCTTAAATTACTTGTGTAAAATATGTCATAAATATAGAGTTAGACTGTGTTTTCAGCACCATTTCATTCCATATTTAATATTTTTTTTTTATTTGTATCAAGCTCATTTTATGTTTCCTTTGCAATAAAATTAAAAACTGTTTCAAGTGAAACAAGTCAAATAGAGCCACTATAGAACTCAGTGAAGATTTCTGGGTTGGATTTCAATGAAGGATAAGCAAGAATAGCCACTGCCTGGTTGGATGGATGGACTGGTTGCACAACAGTAAACACCCCTGAAAATGGTTACTGTTTTGTTTAGGGCCCTTTTTTAAATGACTGTGCAGATATAAAAAAAAGTGTTAAATCCCTTTGGAGACGTCTAGATAATTAGAGATCTAGTTTACCAGCTGTACTTGAACACACCACAAAAGATTAGCTACTGGGAAATCCCCTCTGGTCAGAGCATCTTCTTAGTAGAGGACCAATGTTTTTTTTTTTTTTATTTCAACTCATATTCTGTGCTGTGTGTTGAACTAGTTGAAGACTTCAGGCAGCTGGATTTGGACTTAAGTTGATTTTTCAGTGATCTGTAGATTCAGTATGATGTTGTTGCAGGTGAGTATTTCAGCTAAACGCAAAGTGTACATACACCCATACACTGACACAAAGTTCTGGCTTGATGCACCTTTAATGTTGCCAGAAGCAGAGTTTAATGACAGCTCTCGGTTTTGTTTTAGTGTCACTTTTTAAAGTTGCTCTACAAGATGTTGCTTTGTATCCTTAGTTCTGCCGTTCTGCTCACACAAAGACATTCTCTATGTTCTCAGGTATAAAACTATAATGTATTTGTTTGGTACATGTGCATGACTAACGGTGTCACTTATATTCTCAGTATGAATATGTGTGTTCTATTTCTTATAAATGAAAAAAGTGAAACCAATGAATTTAGGAAGAATTGTGGTAATAAAAGCTGAAGCGGAATAAAACTTTTGTTAGCACAAAAATGTGAGCTATTTGAATCATCCTAATCAGATTGATTATTAACAAAAGGGGCTTCATAGTCACTGTTTTGAAGCGTTGTATAAAGTCTAACAATTGTTGGTTATTTTTCTTTCACTATCAACATTAACAATACTAATAACAAATTTGCTTTTGTGAAGGTAAATAGAACCTCAACACAAGATGCTGTGTTGAGGGGGATTTTTACCCCCTTTTTCCAGGGGGTAAAAATCACAGTGAAAGTCATCAAAATGTGGCCGTCAGGTGCGTGGAATTAGTTTGGCAGACTTTGTAAGACAAACACAGACCCACTGATGCAAGACAGAGAGTTTGTTGAGTAATAACTGCACAACAGCACATACAAGTTATGCTTCCTGACACATAATTTGATTTTAATGAACAACAAGTCACAAAGAATGAAGCTCAAAAAGCCTGTTTGCATCAGCGTCCATCTGCAAGGTTGGGCTAATAAAGAGTCTGGCACATAGCACCTGGGTTGGCAGAGGAGACAAACGTGCATTTAGTTTAATTCAAGCACACAGCTCCCTCTAAATACCAGATGCATGTGCAAGTATAATAACTGCTACATGTATCTCTATTAAAACCAGTAAAAAGAAAAAGGTGTTACATGCAGAAGACCAAACCTAATTAGCAAATTAGGTTTGGTCCTTTAAACTCAGTTTTTCTTTCAAGTGTGATTATCACTGAGTTTTTATTTTAAAAATCGATATAATCCTTTGATATGTAGTAACAAAACAGTATTAGGTGCTTATATTAACTCATGCAACTCTGATGAGTTAAACTCAATATCAACAACAAATCAAATAGAGTTCTGGTTAGAGTAGCTGTATGAGAGGTTTTGAGTATAGCGTTTTAAAATAATATCAGGTGAACATTTAAATTTTTTTAATTTACTTGAAATCTGCTCATAGTCAGCTCAAATCACACCAGCTCATACTATGTATATTTAAACAGAGTATACTAGTGATCATGATAAAAGTGACCAACGGAAATTTATGTAAAGTGTTAAAAAAATCATTAAAATCTGATATTTGAGAAACTCTATGATTCTTTAATGATTATTTAGAAATTTATATGCAGTGGCTAAGTAGTAACTTTTTTCTGACATTCATACTACACACTGTCATCCATCCATCCGGTTCACAGCTGAAAAATATATATTTTTTAAATGAAAAAGAATGACCTTGAATTAAATAAAATACAGCAACGTCATGTCACCCTATGAAGTGTACAAGTATTTGAGATCTTCTATGTATTTTGACACATGTTACCTACATTTTCTTCTCTATCTATTTGAGTTTTAGAAACTTGTTTATCAGAACAGACAATGGATTGCTCAAATACTTGCACTTGTCTGCAGATGCAATGATACATAGATAATCAGTGCTATTTAGCTGTCGAGGGTCATAATTTTATTCATGATTATGCATATATTTGTCTTTTTATTATTTTAAATGTAAAACCACACAGAAAAACCACAATAAATTTCATAAAGGCTACTGCTAAATCTTTGATTTTACCATCCTGAAAAAGGAAACCAGGTGGGCAGTATCCGCCCCCTGTTGAAATGTCTGATTAAATGAGATTGATGAAGAAAATGCTAGAGAGTAAACAAGAGGAAGAAATGCAGCCAAACTACTCATATGATTCTGCCAAGTCAGCCCAGCCAAGCTGTCAGAGGCTGGATAGTGTTTTCCATGAAGTGTAACAAACACCTTTCTAAGAATCCTGTATGTTATTCTGTGTGCATGCATGCATATGTTTTTATGTTACTGTAGAAGTCATGTTGCTGGGACAAAAATCTGTCCATGGTTTGCATAGATTTGCATTTCTTTTCCTAATGAGATGAAAAAGACAATGTGATCCCTATCATTTATTTTTTTTATATTCAGATCTGATTTAGGTTAAAGTAAGTAGCTGCTATAAACCAAGTTAAAGTTTGATGGAAGGGAGTGTGATGTGAAGTGGCAGAAACTTGCCTGTGTTGGGATGTGTGCTATCCACTTTAATTGTCAAAAACTGTCAGACGCTACCAATCGCATATCTGAGTCACTATTTACATTTCCACATATGCAAGCGGACTCACAAACACACTTGTCTTCTAAAAACACACTTTCCACCTGTCACACAGTCTCTGCATCTCCCACTCTAGCTCCCCAATCACTCACCCCCCTTCTGCTGCCGGTGGAGTCTGTTTTGTCTCTCTTACTCCCAACCCAAACATCCCCACACAGTATGTACAATAGAACAACACACTACTGTACTGCGTGCAATCACCCAAAGTGACAGTTTTTCTGATTATAACATAAATCGACTGCTTGAGTTCCAGACATGAGCTTGTATATTTTTGACAGATGACAACTCGCACAAAATTCGGGTCCAAGATCTCTTTTATCAGCTGGATATAAGTTTGATTTAATTATGACTTCAGCAGAGAATAGAACTTTGTAACCTAAATGGTCATGATTGTTCATTCTAATCATATGTTCATAGGTATTTATCTATTGCAGAAATCAGGAAAAACAGCAAAAATATGAACTATGAAATTATTAAATGAATTAAAATGAAAATTGTCTATAATTAATTGAATTTTTTTTAAACTTTGAGAGCTATTTTCTCAGAAATTTGATTTTCAGGTGTTTGACATTGTGCTTAAAAAAATGCCATGGAAGTACACTGGGATCTGACTAAAAATGAAACACTGGGTACTACCTTATGTGTTTGGCTTAAATCGTACACTTTTTATTTTATTTTTAGCGATAACTGAGACTGAACTACTTCACTAGTTTTCTGATCATCAGAAAATTACAAATTAATTACATCTACTAGCACAACGCTAATATGATTGATGTCATTCAATCATTTTGGTTGAAAAAGATCTACAGGAACGGGTAATCAAAATAGTTTCCATGCAAATACAAGCACTGAGGACAAAAAGGACATTCTACCAGATGCAGGACTTTCAGTGCAGAGGATGACATGAGATTGTGCTGCCTATTTTACATGCATAAAGAGGAGAATGGAAAGCCATCCTTCCCCCAACAGAAGTGGTGGTGTGTAACTGTGGGTGTGGCATTTGATTATGTGGCAAAGCTGTCATGTTGCTTTCCCATTTAAATTGCATCTCCTCAGGGGGAAACACTTGTTCGTGTGTCTGCTGCGTACAGTCACGGCATGGCAACCTCGATCTCATCAGACAGACGGGCAAAGGGAAACGAAAGAGAAATGGGTGATTGTAGCCAGTGTAGGGCTGCGTAAGTGGGATTGTTCAGGCTTTTTTCCCCTGTTCTGGTGTGTGCTGATGCATACTTTTTGCATAAAAGCCTAAAATACGCCAGTGAGTGTGTGAACAGTGAAAGTTTAATAAAATCAACTCCCAGCATATGATTGCAATACATCATGTTGCTGTGCTTTCAGCAAGTTTCTCCGTTATTGAGTCAGTATGGAAAGGTACAGGTACGTATCACAAAAAGTATTGACCTTTCTGCCCGAGCGCTGTCAGAACTGATAATCATGGAATTAAGTGAATTAGAGGCTGGCAAGGGCATTTAAAATGGTTGAGGGATGAATATGTGAAAGAGACTGTAATGAAGTCAATGATGCGAGAGTAATGCCCCATCACCCGGCACCAACAGCACCTCTGCCACACAAACCACCTAACTCCTCCCAGCCCGCTGCAGTACTTCTGGGCAATGTGGCAGAAGACATAAAAAAATGCAGCACACCTTTTTCAAGGACAATTAGACCTTTTACCCCTTTGGTTTTCTTATTTACAGATCTACACAGATTGCACTGAATCAAATTTAGAAAGAAATGGTACACACAAACATAAGTATTGCAACCCTTATTTTGCCATGCTTGGCATTTCCATTGTTTTCCATCATACACAAAAAATATGCCTTCCTGCTATCAGAAACAGGTCATGATTCCTCTTTAAAACATTTACTGCAGATATTAAAATCAATGTTAACTACTCTATATAACTACTCTATGTTTGCATGTTGCAAACATAAAGTAGTTCTGCAACATGCTGAGGTATGTAACCTGTACAATGTACCATCAACTCTGATTTATAGTTAAGGATGTAAGTACCAGGCAGTCTGTGGCATCCTTCTAATGACTGTACTGAAAAAGTTTTCCTTAAGTATGTTTAAATGAGTGGAAAAAATGGTGTCAAAGAAATGTAAGGGTTGTGGCTAGAGAATGGTTTTACTTTGTTTTATTTTATGGCTCTGGATACAAGTAAAATCAGAGGTTTGAAGAGCCCTATGTTAATTGTGACTTGTCGCCAAACAAGATACAAGTAATTTTAAGATATTGTATGAATACCACATTACTGGCTAACCACTCACTGCTAATGATGCTAAAGTTAGCCTCTGACAAGCTTCCCAATACAGCTATGCCAAAAAGCTCTTTATTTTAAAAAGGTTTATCTGGACTGCAGCAATGCAAAGTTAGCTCAAAATTAAATATTATTATTAAAGTTTATTCTGCACTTCTTTAAAAGACAGTGGGGAATTTATAAGATATTTGTGCTATCTGTTAAAAGACAAAATGCTTAGCAACAGAATTACATTTTAATTAGGGGAAAAAAAAATCTAACTTGTCAAGTGTGAACTGAACAACTACTTACTCTGTACACATTACTTAAAAAAATATACCTTTTTAAACAATCATCTCATTTCATGAATCCATGCATTGTTTTGTCCCATGAGCTGGATTTATTGTCAAACCAATAGTACGTTTGTAAATCCAGACTTTTTCTGTTCACAAGAAATTAGACAACCCACAATGGAAGGAAGGGAATAAAAAAATATGTGTCACATTTTCTAATACTGCCATATTTAAAAAAAAAAAAACAGTAGAATTGTTCATTTGAAAATTGAAACATTTATTTATTTATTTATACTTTGCTTTGGAATTTCTTACATAAACACAACTAACAAGGATGATATGCTGTTTTAATTAAAATTATGATGCAGCATCAAACAGAATGCCCAATACCAGGCAGCAGCTTTAAGTTATTACACTAAATTTTCATAAGAGAAGACAAGAACTGAGAGACACAAATCATTCATACACTCTTATTCAGTTTGTGTACTCTGCTGCAATATATAAAATGCATTAGAAACTTTCAAATTCTTTTGAAAATGTGGCTAAACAAGTTAGAATGTTACTCAGATATGAATTGTATGTTAAACACCCATGAAAGCCAGATTTTTCTGAAAGCTCTCCTCAACAATGAATAGCAACAGCAGTTATCAGGTTAATCTGCAAGAATGTGTAACATCCACCAGATTATTATGCAAATTCCACCTTTGCTGCTTTTACACATGTTGAAACTTAATTTTCACAATTTGTTCAATTGTTCCTTTGTGGCCAAAGTCACCTAAGCCAGATTAATGAACAGCCTCAACAAATCTAGTATGATAACATAGAAAGAGAGTTAAAAGAGTTTTTGTCCTTGTACTGTGGTCTAGACTGAAAGCGTCTCTGTCATCTCTGAGAATATTTGATCACTTGAAAACATTGTTCTTGTCTTTTTAACTACCAAAAGTAATCATGTGGCGCGACAAGAAATAATTATCTTTACAACAAATATTTGAGGGAGAGTAGTGCTGCCTTTTGGGCCACCTTCTATAAGAAACTTTATGTTTAGCTATTCTCTCAGCAAAGTTTCATCAGGGCCCCGAAAGAGAAGAAAAACCCATGGAGCTCAGAGAATGGAACAGAAAGTGGTGACGAATGAATCAGCCTTTCCCTTGGTGGGAGCAGCTTGTTTTTTTTTTTTTAAGCTCTGTCTAATTGGATTAGCATGTAACCTTCCCCTTCCTGACTTCTTCTAGTTTTCTTTGTTAAAAGTAGTGCTTGATTCATGTGCCACTTCTTGCTTTGCAAAGGGCATTCCAACTCACCACAGGACGTTTTTGTTCAGCTTCTTTCTAAAGCAGAACCACTTTAACACACTGCAAATGAAAAATGGCTGGGAATCAGAGATCATTTCAAAGGTTACATAAAGAACAATCCTTATGCGTTCAGTATATCTTGCTGTTTTATAATTGTGTAATAATCTTGAGTAGAGGGTATCTGTTGATTACTGCTCATTTGGTTCTTTTCTTTTAACTGAGAAAACAGATCTCTGAAGTATTTTTGATAAAGACTGAAGTTGGAATGCAAACCAGGTAGTAAACTTACAGATTCATTGACGTGAAATATTTAATTTAATAAATTAAATATATGTTTACTCTATTCTTATATGCTTATTTGTTTACCCCTCCACACAATTTAAGTTCTCACAAATTCCCTAATCATAAAAAGTAGTTTGTTTTCCTCTGCTACAGTTACATCACAAATAGAGGAGACACAAGATCATATCATAATAAGAAAGTTTGACATATAAAGGAAAAAAAAAAAAATCTACCTACCCGTCAAAGACATTGATGATGCAAAATATTCTCTTTAATGAGGATGCACAGCAACAATTTGAATTTGGATCCAAATTCGTAAAACAATGCCCAATAACAGACAGCCCTTGCTTCAAAAGTGATTGACTAAATAATGCATTTACTGATTTATTTTCAGTTATGGCCAAAGGTTTACAAACTATGTCCACTCTTGGTAAGCTGCTAGAACATGTGTCCTTTTCTTTCAGGCAGTGGGGGAGTTGACTAGTGATACATGACTTTTTCTGGAGAAGCTATGCTCATTTTCTCTTCCTGCAAGGACTCAGACCACTGGATACAAATCTAGATCTTAAGGTTTTTCTTTATGTGTTTAGAGTCCCTCATTTTGCAAAAGATCTGTTCGATTAATTGGTATCTTTGCCTCCCCACCGGGCTTTATAAGTTAACTTGGTGGCGCAAGCAAGACCTCCGGTGTGTGGAGACACCCTCGATGAATCGTGCTCCTGCAAATACTGATGGGTGTAAATTTGTCAGTCCTTCTGTTTTTTTTTCCTTTGTAATCTAGTTCAAGGTGGTTTTAGTCCTTTGTTCTCCAATAGCAGGATCCAACACTGATCATACTCAGGAATTATTTTTCCAACCAATTGTGGAAGCTAAAGAAGAGATATAAATGAGATGTCAAATAGCTAGGACTCCAGGATGTTGATTAAACACCCTGGATGTATAATCCAAGATGTATTCAATTTTAGCATCATCTCAATTTTAGTGTCTTCAATTTTAGCATCATCTCAATTCATACCTGCATAAAGGCTTGTTTGCCATGGATAGCAACCCCAGTATTCAACTTCATTAAAAATATTGCAATTCTATTATGTAAATAACCTGTGCTTTATGATTTTCTTATTGATAACCTTAACCATTTTTTCTGTTCATCTCTCGTCCACTCACTGTAAGCCAGACTGATGAAATTGCAGGCGAAAGGAGCTGGCAGTGGGTACTGATACCAAGGCTAAAACTGATTTCCTAGTGCTAAGGTCAACTGGCTGTAGCAAGTGGTGTCAGGGATGGAGAGGGAAAGTGTTGTGTTGTATTTGAGGACACACATAAACAGATGCCTGTGAGCTTACAGTATAAGGTTGCCAGTGCCCTAAAGATTAATGGGCTGTTTCATGTCCACCTTTAGTTGTGGCCAACATTACAGAACAGGCCACATATTACTTTTGAAGCTCTCCAAGCCAAAGTAACAACCTCCTGTATGGTGAGATACAACTTTCTCATTCAAGTGATTGACTCTTCTGGCCCTCCACTGATGGTGTTTAAAGGGAGAGTATGTGAGGAAACTACAGTGATGAAAACATACAGATAGAGAAAAAAGTGAAAGCAAAAGAGAACAAAGTAAAAGAAAAATTTTGATAAAGTCCTCTGGAAATCTATAATTTGTCTCTGGAATGTTGCTGGGGAATTATTAATGTATCAGAGAGTAACTTTTCCTGTCTAGTTTTGACTCCAAAATAAAGTTTTTGCTTTGTTGATTTGCTTTAAAAGCCTTTAAACACAGTGTGAATAAAAAGTGTTGGAACATTATTCACCTGTGTTTTAACAACAATTTAGACTAAAATATTTAAAAAGATTGGAACATCAGTGTGAAATGAAATATATTTTACAGAAGTTGAAGTTAATAAAAAAATACTTCTGAATTTATTTAGATGAAATATCCATAAAAGTTCTATGTGCATGCAGATTTACAAACACACACACACACGCCAACATATGTTCACACTTCCGTCTTTCCTTATTTAGCCAGAAGGGAAGGATGTGTTGCCAATACGTAATTTTCTTCCCTCCGCTTACCTCATAACCATATCTATGATGAATATTTTTGAAGAATGCAAAGGACTTTTTTTCCTCCGTTGACCACTGAAAATTGTGTTTTAGCATACAGTTTTCCCAGGTTTATTTGGACAAGGGATTACGTCTGTATATGTAAAATGTCCCCAGTGGACCAAGCAAAGGCTTTTGCTTGAAATATTTATTGTTGGCTCCATGAAAAGTGTACAGGCTGCCAGGCTTCACCCAACCAGAGCAACTGTCTCAGTATACTCAGCCATCGCTAAAAAAGATGAAGGTTCAGGGTTGCGGTTATTTGGTTGTGGGTTCTTTGTTTTGTTTAATGAATTTGACCATTGCTTTTGTTTTCCTTGTGCTCCCACAGTAAGTAAGCTAAATTTAGGTCATACATTAATATTTGGGTAAAAAAAAAAAAAAAAAAAAAAGACGTAAGTTGTGTGCATCTTTCAATATTAATCTTCCCCTCCAGACAAACTGTAACATTTTCACTATAAAAGTGTCCAAAATCAAAACAAAACAAACAAAAAAACAACTATCCAATCCAATTATGCATGGTTCCATTGGCACTTTAATGTTGAGTAAGCACAGGTTTTGCATACCATTATAAAACAAAAGGTCTATTTTTGTGTGCAGCTTATATATTGTTGTGCAAGTTTCTGGTATATAAATTATGAAAAATAGGGCAAAGAAGCTATCTTTAAAGATACATCCATCTAGCCAGCTTTTGTGTTGGGTTGTGATCAAAACTGTAAGCTACAAAGCACTTTTTGGCTTTCATTGCATCCACGAAGCTATGAAACAGCTACAAGTACTCCAAGCTGTGAAACTCTTTTTTTTTTCTTCAAAAAAGGACATAATTGCAAGCTTTTCAGTTTTTTGCAGACTGAATATCAGCCATTTAGCTCAGCTTGACACTTAACAAAATATCTATTGTTTAAATTAAAATGAGTGACAAATGGTTGGCAGAAGCATGACGAACTAACAAGGAAAAACAAGAAAGTAAATGACAACAGACAGCTCTTTTCATCATATTAAGTACTCAAAAGTTTCCAAATACATTTTGACATTGTTTCTCTAAAGCACCTTTGAAGGCACAAAGGCTGCAGTTAACATCCATACTCATTTATCTATCATTTTCAAAACTCTTTTGTTAAACAAAATGCTTTTGAAACCTGTGCAACAAGTACAACCTGATCAGACTTTGTCACTATAAAAAGATACATATGTAATTTATTTGTTCATTTGTTATATATATAAAATTTGTTATATTAAATATTCTTTTATTGTTCTTATCATGTTATATGGAATTGATCAAAGCATAAATAAAAAAGCTTTCATTAGCTTGAAATTGAATAATGAGCTTGTATTTTGGATTTATATATCCGATTCTGGAGGAGTCAGTGAATCACAGTCATGAACATCATCACGCGTCACAGACCCAGAACCACTTGATCCAATCAGTGGTGTTGGAATAGGTGGCATGGATAAGGGAGAACTACACAGCTCTCATCATTTTTATTGATTTTGATTCTGGTCCCTTTTACAGTTAGCCAAAATATCTGGTCTTACCCACAGTACCATGAAGATCAGAAAGAGAAATGTCAAATATCTTCTTTTCTTTTATTCTAGTAAATGTCAAGATTACAATCATTTATTATTGCAGCACAAATATTACAGCATATTTGATTGACACGGCAGTCTGCTCAATTGCTTTCCAAAAAAAGTTAAAAGAAAAATTATTAAAACTGCAGAAGTATGATATGGGAAATGGGCAAAATAATTGACAGCCGACTAAACTAGAAATCCCTTATTTATATAGGTTTATTAACATTAGGGGATTGCTTTTATTAATAAAAATTGAGAACTGTCAACAAAAATTTCCCAGCAAACTATATTCATAACAAATATTGCTATAGGTTTTATAGCAACATTTATCATGCTATATATTTATTGAGTTATTTGAGGACTTTCCTGATATGTTGCACAATACATTTTTACTTTTTTACTTCTTTTGCTGTCAAGGAAACTACTAAGTTGTTGTTTTTAAGATTAACTTGTTTTGCATTAGATAAAGAAACAAACTGTCTTGAGAAGCATAGACACTAAAATTGCAATCTATTTCACCATCTGAAGTAACATGAGTTGCCAGGTTGAGATGAGGTCACACATGGTCTACGGGCCAATCAGTGGACCCGTGCCTCTACGTTATGGCTCTAACAGTGCAGCACACACATGCTCCCTGCTACTGGCAGCATAAAGGAATGTTCTCATTCAGCAGAGGGACAACGGAAATCTGTCAAAATGAAACCGCCTGCTGAGCCATGTGCTAATGTAACTGCCACAGTGTTGGCAAGGTAAAAGTTTGCATTTCAGTCATAAACAAACTGACAAACACAGACATAATGAATTGTGAAAAATGTCTGATACAGTAGACATTTCCTTATTATTCCTAGCAATTCAGTTAGGAATTCTATCAATCTACCTCAGACAGAAATGGAATATTATGCAATTGAGTTTTTTTCCCCAATTCTCCTCTGTTAAACCACCACTTATTTATCTCCCTTAGGCGTCATCGTTTATTTGAATGAGAGGTGGAGGTTGGAGATGCACTGACTGACAAAACTACATCTTGAGCCATAAATGAGAGCTTATGTGTTTATAGCAGGGATATTTACAACAGTTAACAAACACCCCTAAGGGAGAGAGGAAGCCCCGGATAGAGTGAAAAGAGTGGTGAAGAAATAAACTTCATTGAAATCATGGACCAACAAAGACCCTCGACTACAAACTGCATAATGCAACAAAAGAAAGGGATGATGTTTGTGTCAGAGTACTTTCTAATATTCATAAGTTACATTTTCCAACTTAATTGGAATCTGTCAGGGCACATTGGCCGTGAGTGGCATCACAGCAGCAGCTGTGCTGTTTCCCCATGGCTGATGAGACGCAATAAAAAGAGAGAGAGAGAGAAAGAGGGAGAGAGAGAGTGAGAGATGGAAACAAATAAAGAAGGAAGGGAATTGCAGACTGAATGAACTGCAATTCAGAGTCAATGGGAATCAAAAACACATCACTGCAAGTGGTATGAGTAAACGTCTAAAAGCAGGGCTGTTAGAGACAAATACTTCCAGCAGTTCAAACTCTTCAATCGTTTCCTGAGGGAGCATGCATATCATATTTTTCCATTTCTATATCTTTGTTTATCCGGTCTCATCAGCATCCCAACCATGAAGCCCTGGAGATGCTCCAACAAAAAGAAACCCCTGTTTAGCTGCTTTTCTTACTCATGGTGAATAAAATCACATCATTTGATTTTAAGGGACGCTGGTACTCAACATTGAAAAGCTTATTTAGTGTGCTATTATCCCAGATGAAAGAAAAACTACCACATTAAATACTCAAGTCATTTTTCTCAACATCATATCAAGCCTAAAGTCTTAGAGGGCCAGGTCCAAGCAAATCCCCACAGTGTTGTCAAAAGTCCAGTCAAGTCTCTAGTTTTTGAAGGGGAAGTCCAAGTTGAATCTCATCTCTCAAGACAATGAGTAGGCATGAATGAAAAAAATCAACTTCCTCATGTCAGATGTATCCCACTTAGCCTACCTGAAACAAATAATTGTTGCAGCATTCTTGAAGTCTAAATAAACAGATGAACGTTCAACATCCAACATCCTTCTAGTTTATCTTTTTTCAGGATACTTAATTGAACATAAAAAAAATCTGTATTTAACTGGTGTGAATTATTTTTAAAAATTAAGGCGTAATATTTACCCCACTTGAAATATAAATATGCATTTCTATTTTATAAATAAGATGCATTTCTTTGTTTTACAATGTATTATGTGGGTATAAAGCTCATTATTTAGGTTACTTATTTACATCCACTGATATTACACGTTTAAACCTTTTATGTTATGTAGGTTTGTTTATTTTTATTGCATTTTGGACTGAAGGACTGAATACAGAGAAAAAGCCAGAGTCAGAGCAGGCTGAGAGTAAGCCTGAGCTCAGGCTATCAGTGATTCAAACTATTCAAGCTTAATTCCAATAAGTGGTTTGATCACTGATAGTCTGTTTCCTGTCTTTTCAGTAAATTACATGAAAATTTTAAAAGATGCTAAAAGGTGTTAGTAGTCTTAGCACCTAATGTTGAGTTGAGGTAGTTATTGTTGGTGCTGTGGTTTAGATTGGTTCTCTTCTCATACTTTTGCAGATTCCAGTTTTCACCTGATCTCACACTAACAGATTTCGGTACCAAAACGCCCTGCTGACTGACTGTAATTAGTGCAGACTGATGCAGATTTTCCCTGATTGGAAATCGGGCGTAAAATTGTACAAAATAAATCATGTAGCGTGTCCCCAGTTTCAGTTGCAAAAAAATTAAGATTAGGATGGAGGTAAGAAATGTTTCAGTATGTCAATATATTGGAAGGCAGAAAATCTTTGTGCTGAAGTACTATGCTCCTAATCATTTGGCACAATAAACATTTATAACCCATCAAGATAATTTGGTTTCTTCTGACATGCAGAATCAGTTGAACATAGTGTTTTATGCTGTAAAATACTTTTTGTATTTAAAAGATCCTTTCTAAGAATTCAAAGGACAAATTCTTTAAGGTGAACATGAGACAACAAAAAATGGAAACATATTTTCACATGGAGAATTCTAAAAAAGTATTTCCACATGATCACATCCACACTTCCGTAGGTAAAATTAATCTATACACATACATAGACAAACACACACCCCTAGAGCTGAGAACATCTGGAGTGGAAGTCAACTGGAAGTCAAACTACAAAACTGGCTCCCAACCAAAGCAGAGGAGCACAGTCACAGCCATTTCCAGCGATCCACTTTTAAAATTTACCACAGTGACTTTGACAAAGAGTCACCAGAACTCTGTACAGGCACAGCAGAGACTCCAAAGCTAGTGTCTCCAGTAAAACCACTACCAAGAGTGGTTTTATTGGTTTTTATTGATCTTAGCAAGATCAATTTAGAAATGCTATTTGGCGATGTGCGAAATTTTCATGTTTGTAAAGCAGCAGTTTTTGTGTCTTTACAAATAAAATTTTAAATTGTACTTTAAAACATTTCTACATACTCCTTTACATAATGTAAGCTGCAAAATATATGATTAGACAGTTTTTGAGTTTGAATAAGGAGTGGAAAAAAGAATATGAACTAGAACTACTAGTGATACAGTAATGTTGCGGAAGACAGAAAAACTGAGACATGTTCAAATGCATTAGCAACTTTAGATCATAATTATTGCAAATGTCACAAAGTAGAGGGCAAAAAAAGGGCTTCTGATGGACTCACATTGTTCTGTTTCTCTACCTGAGTTATTTCTTTTTGCTACCTCTACTCACTCATATAGTTACATAATATGATAAAGAAAAAACTACAATACAGCAATACACCATGAAAGTATTTATAAAAGAGGCATGTTTCAAAAATTTTATTTTTCACTAACGTTTCATCTTACCTGATTGCCTGATGAGCCAGAGTGTTGGACCGGGGGCTTCCATTAAAAAAATAAAAATAGTGATATTCAGCAATTAAAACTTGATACTGACACACCAATTCCACATTACAGTCAAAACAAACTTGGCAGCAATCTAACTGACATCTTTCCTTACAAATGTAAGAGTTTCTTGAAAACATTCATGTTATTTCACTTCTGAGGCAGGGTGGGAGAGGAGAGAAGACAGCAGGGAACACTTGTGTCAACTTTTTAATGAAAGATGAAATATTACCCAACAAATAATACTAGCACTCATTAAGGAAAAATTACATTCAGTAATGTCAACAAGTTAACTGTCATGTGAACAGGACAAAAATCCAAGACAAAATCCTTGCATTGGAGAGATGATTTTGTCCAGTCAAAACTTCCTCTATATCTCCTCCTATAGTTCTTCCACACAGCTATTTTTCTCTCATGTCAGGGGCCAAGCCTCTCAAGGTGTGTTATCATTTAGTCAAGTGAAGAATGTTTCTGCTATCAAATTGATTATGTGGGTTGAAGGCTACCTGTCTCTTCAACATCCACCAACAAGCCCCACCAGACTAAACCTGATTCATTTGTGCCCACATATTCTCTGTTCTGATCCCAAAAATGTAAAAGGTGAGCAGGAAAAGCATTCTTCGAAGGAGTGTGAAAGTCTTCTTAAAATAAAAAAAGTAGAGCCTTCAATCTCACTCTTTTTTTTCTTCATCCCTAGAATGTGCATTGCTCACAAAGGCAGCAGACAGGCAGGTGGAAATCAATTCCATGGAGCCAATGGATGAAAGTAAGGAAGAAAAGAGCAATGAGACACAGGGAAGCTATATGAAGATTTCGCCAGGCAAAACGCAAAAATAGCCAATAGTTTTGTGTGTTTCTCCTCCACCTGAGTTTACTCATATGCACCATACAAAAACAGGCTGAACCATGGTAGGTGGAGGAGCAGACTTGTCTTACAAAACAGGTCCATCCATTTTCATATAAAATAGCACTGATTATTTAGCAAGGCACTATCACACTATTTCCTAAACATTTGTTTAAACCGCAGCAGCAATCAGCAGCTGAACCAATTAACAAATGAGCCTTGATCAGAGTATCTACTCTGTTGATGTTTTTAAGTGAATTAACATTGAGCTGAAAACAACACTAGTAGACTGCCAACTTTGGAACCTGAATACTAAATATGTGACAAGATTCTCCAGTCAAGCAAAAGCCCATCAGGACCAGCTAACAGGCTTCACTATTAACTACAAGGCCTCAACATTAGCGACCAGCTTCAGCCACCAGGATCCACCATCAGGCCCTGCTATTAGGCTCCACCAACAGTCACCAAGCCTCAACATCAGCTTCAAGGTTTAACTATCAAGTACCAACTACCAGCCTTACCCACTGGGCTCCACCGTCAGTTAACAAGTACAGTCATCAAGTTCAGCTAACAGCCTCCAGTGTTAGCTACCAGGTCCAACCATCAGCTACTAGGCCCAGCTACCAGGCCAGAACCAGGAATCATAATTATCATGCAGTCTACAGGCCTTTCACAATAAACAATAAACCAATAAACCAATATATCAATTAATCACATGATAAATTAAAACAGCCTCATTTCCATTTGCATGATTTATCGTTTTTCTCTTTTCTCTCTTTCTATCTACTAAAAAGCTGGATGATAAAAGTTTTCAGTCCGATGTATTGGTCTCAATTAGCCTTCTTTTGAAGGACAATTTGTAAGAGAGGAAATACTATTTATGGAGTTCAATTCTCCAACAAATTTTTCTTACAGAAACTTAGCGTCCATATTATTATTACTGTTTTTTATTTTTTTCAGTTGTTTTGTTCATTTATTTTGGATACTTAAAATGCATTAAGTGTTCATTTTAATTTAAAGTTTATTAATCTTTGAGAGGGTGTACTCACACTATTTTCCCATTACATTATATTACTTAACAGTGGTCTCAAAACAACAATATTATCACTTATCACAATAATGTTTGGGACAGTTTATCGTCCAGCAGAATTTGTTATCACAACAGGCCTAGAACAGGCTAAAAGACAGGGTGAATAGCTAGTGGTACCAGCTATTTTACTACACCTGCAGGAGAGGTAAGACATTTTCTGCATTATCTATGTATGCTGCTATTGAAAATTTGTTACACAGGTAAATGGAAGGTAATTATGAGGACTTGGGGAACTTAAGGAACATCAAGTCACCTCTTTGAAGTCCTGTGATGTGCTTAGGTTCCTAACTGTGTATATGTTGAGGTCAATTGTTTGGGATCAACAGTGTTCAACTGCATCCAGACCACTTTGCTATGACAACTCTTGTGTCATTTATAGTTCAAAAACAACTTATCTCAGAAAAAATATATATATATAAATAAATAAAATAAAATTAATGGTGTACAAGTGCCCTGAAGCTGTTGGAATTATTAAAGGGACATTGTAATGTATTTTCTTGTCACATAGAGCCATTTTCCAACCAAATCAAGTAACTATGTTACCTTTAATTACATAAAATGTGGTATATATCAAAGTAGCCTGGTCATTGTATTCCTGTGCAACTGTTAAAAAAAACATTAAATTATAGCAATCTGGGCTTTCTTCCCTTCACTTTGATTCCCTCTGGTAGATTTTTGAACAATGACGTCAATTTTTTGCGCTGTTTTCGGCTGTGTGAGGTAGAGACTGAAGACTTGGAAATAGCTCTTTGTGGGCACAAGTTTTTAGGCACTCCGAATGGCAGCTGCGGGAGATTCCTCAAAACATGTATGGAAAAAAATTAAAGCAACCTTTTTGATGAGAGAATAGCATTACAACATGGTGTAAAACTCAGAAAAGTTGGCTTTACATAATACACCTTTTTTAATGTCAACATTATTCATAAAGTAAACTATAGTATAGTGTGGGATTATGTCCTGGTTCACTGTCTTTATATTTGGTCAAGCTTTATTTGATTCTGTCACAGTTTTGCAAAAGCGCAGTATACATTGGGAGTGATAGCTACCATGCCTATGGAAGAGAATTTTATGAAATGTCCAAAGCCATCAGGCTTTTGTGATCAAACTTCCAAAGGCATACATTTCAAATTAATGGTATGCTTAGTTTTCTTTTTTCTTTTTTTTTTCTTTAAACCAGAGTTTAGGAAAGCCTTTAAAGATGTTAAGATGACAAACTGAATTTAATTTCCCTTTGGGCTCAATAAAATATTTTGAATTTGAATAGGTTAAGTTCTGAGGTTTGGTATTTTCTTTTCTTTGTTTTAAAGTATGTGAATAAAATGAGTGAAAGAAAAAGTATTGCTGTACTTCTATTTTATTTTTTGTCCTTTGAAAAGAAACAGTCTCAAATCACATTATTATTCTAGCATCATGCTAAATTTCTGATTGGAAAACAAGTCATAAAAACAACAGCTTCCATTTGTTTAACCTTCAAATATTACATGTGTCTCTACAAATAGTTTCTCATTAAGTTGCTCAGGAATTACATAAAGGAGAAGGTCATACTTTGTCAGGTAAGGAGGAAAATTCATTTTACACTGACCCCATACACAACTCCTTTCTAATAATTTGTATCTCAGTGTCATGCACTGAAATTACACAGAAACAGCAGAAGAACAGATCAGATGCAGCTTCAAGTTGAATAAAATCCCGAACGGCCCACTTACAGGCAAGCTTTTGGATTCATCGACAGTTTACCTCATTGCTACTTCATGTGAACACATGCGTGTTTGTAGGCATGCAATCTCACCAATAAGTGCCAAAATGTCTTCACCAGATTAACCAACCGAGTAATCTTGCCAAAACAAATGTGAGAATGAAGAACAGAAGAGAGAGAAATTAGAATCTCGCCTAAAACGTAAGGAGGGAGGAGGAGGGAAATAAACACTGCTAGAAAAGCCAAATAAGAGAATGTGTGCATGTAGGTGTGTATGAGTGGGAGGATAAGTAAGTTGGGGGAGGAAAGGAGACACACCACCCACTCATAAACCAATCATGACAGATGGATCTTTACACCTTCCAGACATTACAATGCACTGTATATGTTTAAGTGGGTGTGATTCACCTCATCCGAAACCATTTCAGATCCCCCTGTGCTGTTCATTCATGGTAATTTTGTGTATGAAAAACATTTCAAGATAGAGACAGAGATTATGAGAAAGAAGAGTGTCAGCATGCATCTACTGTTTATTTCCTGTGACTGCTGTGTGGTTGTTCATGCAGATTCACGTGAACTGATTTGTTTGGCTTGTGCAGTGAGTAAAAGGCATATGTACCGTGAATAAAATTTTTGTCAGTTCTATTATCAAAAATCACAAGGGCAATTTTCAATGTATTTTATACAGATCTAATGGGGACATGAGGTCCATGTCACAATTTAATCAAATTGTGATTTGGAAGAGAAATGACATCTGCTTTCTCAATCTCTTTTCCAAAATAAAAAGGAAAATAGTGTATAAATCTGCTCTGAATCATTAAAATAAAATTGAGTGCAACCTATTTCCTTCAGGAGTCAACTTGTTGAAAAATATAGTCTCTCCATCTGTAATTTAATTTCAGTATAAATAAAATATTAAATAGTTTTGTGAAGGCTTCACCATTTTGTTTTGTCATTTTTTGGAGGGATAGGGGAGGAGTATGTGTGGGGGGATAGTGGATAGTTTTTCTTATATTAGTGAAACTAAAGGACACCACAGGGATAAAAATTAGTGAAGACATTTAAATCAAGGGAAATTTAAAAAGCAATTTTCCAGTATTTGAACATCTCACAGAGCCATGCTCAATCCATTATTTGAATATATAAAAATCATGGCACAACTCCAAACCTACAAAGACATGGCCATTTACTTAAAACTGACATGCTGGGCAAGAATAGCATTAATTAGGCAAAAAGTCCAATGGCAACTTTGGACGAGCTGCAGAGTCAAAGAGGAACAAGTGGAATAATTAGCAACTGGAGTGCACATTTTGTCTCCACAAAAATGTGCACTTCACTAATCTTCCCCTTATAGAAGAATGATATGGAAAAAAATATATTGTTGAAAGAAAGAAAAAAGAAACCATCTAGGAGACAAGTTTACATGTGTCAGATTGTGCCCTGGCCAAAAGTGACCATAACTGAATGTTTCAATCCCTATGTTTTAGTTTTGTGTGGTGAGAAGAAAAAAAACAAAAAAAACATCACCTTTAACACACCATTATAATGGTAAAATAAGCTGGTGGCAACATGGTTCTATGGGATGTTTTTACTTCAGCAGGGAAAGGGAAGCTGCTCTCAGGAAAGTGAATGGAGTTAAATACTACTGTAAACCTTATAACCCCAGTCCAGTTCTAAATTAGATGGAGATTTGTGGCAAGACTTGAAAATGATTGTCTATAGACAATATCCATCAGATCCAAGCATGTTTGAGCCAATTTGCAAATGTGAACTGTGGAAATGTTTTAGTTTATGTTTGCGACATATCTGTTGAAAGTAGATCTGTGGTGTCAATGAATGAAAATGGGTTGAGAAAGAAAACGAATAGCATGAATACTTTTGGAAGGCACTGTTCCCACAGCAAATATTCTAGCTTTTTTCTGAGCTGCTGGGTGTTTCCATGAGTACATGACATATTTATTCTCTTACCCAGATTTATTATTCTGTTTTATCATCCCTTTGACTCGGACCACCTAATCCAATATTTCCTTTAGATGTTCTTTGGGCGTACCAGCACGAAAAGAAAGCGTCACATCACGACCAAAGCCGCAGATTTGAGTTGACAAGATATCATTGGATTACAAAGCTCATTTCACTGTGAGTGCAACGGTTGACACACCAGTGACTGGGTTGGTCAGGCATGCAGAGGCAGATGGAGATGGAGAGTGGCTTCTCTTCTGCCCATCATTGTCTTTGGCATTTACAAAGGCCGCTTACAGGAAGCCTCAGACGTGACGAGCTCTGGCTCTATCTGAGTCCTATGATTGCTCTGTGGGCTGAATATAATGGATGATTTCGAAAGCACTGGAGTGACTGTACACTTTAACGTCAGGCCGTGAAAGTTACACTCAGGCAAAAAATGAAAAAAAAAAAAAAAACACCATTAGTGAGGTCGCCGTAATACTTTTTCTTTGTCGCCCACATTTTCTTCTATTAGAGGAGTTCACTTGCTGCCTGGAGGTCTGGCCTTTTAAAATAATAATTAAACAAAAAGAAACACACCCATTCAGGCAAGATAAAACAAAGACATGACTGAGGAAAAGGCAAGGGAATGCATCAAAGCTTGATGAACTAAACATTACAAGCAAGCCCTACTTTCCACTTAAACTACGTAGGGCTCACTGAGACCCCCAGAGCTACTCACCCGCCCCAACATCTACTGTTACAAAGAGAGAAAACTTGTGTTCACCTTCATAGTACATGTGTACATCTGACGTGCATAGGGGACTGCAATGTTCCTGATGACAAGCCCAAGTGATTTGTCAAGGATGATGGTACATCTGCAGAAGACAGTATTAATGATGCACTGGCCACAGTTACAAGCTCCCCAAGCGCTGAACAAACCCCCCCACCCCCATTACTGAAATGTAGATAGAATGGTACACAGGAGATACATGCACTCACAGATAACATTTGTAATGTTTTAGAGTGAGCAGCTGTGGAGCTTTTCTATCTTGTTAACATCACTTAAAAATCCTTTCACTGCAACCTTCATCAAAGCATGAGGAAGAGATGACAAGTCTTTTGGCTGTCTAAATACCACAAAAGAGAGGGGTATGGTTTTTCTTTTCCTTTTTGCAAATGTACAAGGATATGCAGGTACTTCAGATGCTCCATGATGAGATAAAAAAAAAAAACTTGATTAGATAGTTAAACCTTGAGACACCATTGCTCTTTTGTAAATTGTGAATGTTGAGTGGAGGCCAGCAATTATGAACAGACAGGACAGAAAGAGTAGGCAGAGCAGCACAAAGAGTGAAACACAACCTAGAACACCGGGAGGTTATGGAGGGCTGTACTGAGCCAGTGCGGAGGATAAGAGGGTGGTAGGAAGGCTGGGGGCATCTGTCTGCTGTTTAATTTGCCATCTGTGAGGCATACTGCTGCCAGGGTCCCTAATCAGGCAATCCATCACACCCCCATGGAAAGGCGTCAATTATCTTGCATCCCAAGGCTAACGACAGTCTTCATGTCATTCAAAAAAGTAAAAAGCCATTGACTTCTTACACAATATGTTCTGTCATTGTGGGTGTTTTCTCTTTTTTTGTTTTTCTTTGTTTTTTTTTATTTTAAACTTGGCCACCAATCTAGATAGATCAGGATCACCCAAGTTAATATTTTGTCTTCTTTGTTGAGAATGTTAATATGAGATCCCCCAGGTCTAGAGTTGGTACATATTGTGTTTCAGTGGTCTTTTAATATTATTGAGTACACTGCTTTTTGTAAAATGAACACGCTTCTATCCAAATTTTGTGGGATCCTGATTTACACACCTTTGACAACTGGCATATCAATCTACAAAATAATTCCCGGAAAGACTTGTTTTGTCACGTAATGGTTTCTCAGAATCAGTGGTTTAAAAAGCTACAAGATATGAATAATCCGGAAGTTTTTAAAATAAGTATAAAGGAGAAATAGACTGGGATGCTGTATCTAACAAGGTGGAGTATGCATGTCCTTTAGGTTAAGTCTTCCATCCAGCCCTTAAATAGCTTTTAATAGACAAGCTAATGATTTTAAGTGCTGGTTTCCCCTATTTCTGTTATACAATCCAGCTCTCTGGGGCCTTTTAGTTTCTCCTCTTTCAGAGGTTGTCAATTGGACTATTATTAAAGTGACCTGAGACCTGAGACAAAATTGACCTGAACCCAATATCTCCACATTTAATGTGTAAAGCAACTTAATGCTCTTTTGGTATTCAAGACTAAAAAGTACGCCAAACATCATCAATAATTCAGTTAAAATGCAAAGCAAATTCAATAAATTTATTAATAAATTTAAGTTTTGAAATACTTAAGTATACTTGCAATCAGACTAATCATTATGTACGTTATGTATGTTTGAAAGTTTTTACACTTGCATTTGCTATTTTGGAGCTGATTTATTTGTTAGAATATTGACTAAATATTAATAATTCTAAATGCATTTCAAAAACATTAAAAAAGTTGCTATTGTTTTTTATCTATGTTGCATAAAGTGTGAGGATGTAAAGCACTTCTTTTGTAGGCTTGATTGCCAGTCCTTCATACCTCACTCCCACACAATGAGTCTTCCCAAACCTCCCACCCACAGCACTTCTACCCCCTTCTCTTTCCCTTTGCCTGCTCTGCAGTTCAAAGAGGATGATGTGAATAGGGCCTTCCGGCATCTGAGTGGGAAGAAAACTCCAGGTCCTGATGGAGTCTCCCATCTTTGTCTAAAAATCTATGCTGAAGAACTTAGCCCCATCTTCACCCATATCTTTAGGTCTCTCAAACTTTGTGAGGTACCATCATTTCGGTTCCCAAGAAACACGCCATCTAAGAATTTATAGACTACAGGCCTATTGCTCTAAAGTCAGTGTTCATAAAATCCTTTAAGCACCGGGTCATTAAAGTGTCCTTCAAATAGCAAAGCATCTGAAGGACATGACATGCCCCTTGCTGGAACCCTGCAGTTTGCTTACTGGGCCAACAGATCAGCAGAGGATGCACAACTTGGATCTACCCTTCACCCTGCTCCACCTCAACCATCCAGGAACATATGCCCCGATCCTGTTTGTAGACCCCAGTTCCGCCTTGAACACTTTCAACCCAGACATCCTCCAATATAAAATCAAAGTGCCAGCCTCCATTTGCCAGTGGATCACCAACTTCTTCATGGATCGGAAGCAGGGGAAGCTGGGAAGCATCTTCTCCAGCTCAACATTTTTGCAAACAATTTTTACACTTTAAATAGGTAATCCATGCCAGAATAATAGAAATGGCATCTGGTAAATTGAACAACCTCTCCACAGAAGACAAATTAACTTTAGTTACAGGGTATTCAGTAAAAAAAATAAAAATCAGTCAAACTGGAGAGACTCACACAAAGAAAAAGATACAATTAGAAAAGTTTTATTTGATGTGAGTGAATTAAGGTTTTGGCACTTGGAATCCAGCAGAAGACGTGGGCGCTGTGAATTGCAGTAAAGTTGAATGAGCACGATTGGATGAGGATTTGAGACATCGTCCCCCCATGGGCTCGGATACTGGAGGTGGAGGCCAAAGAGAAGAAAGAAACCTGAAGGATCCAGGAGAACAAGGGTGGAGAAGGGGTGGAGGTTGGTTTAAGCTTGGCTAGTGAACACATGGAGCGATGGTACGAGGGCCTTATAAATGGAGGCCTGCTTGATGATTGGCTGCAACGAGGAGTGGTCCAGTGCTGATATCCTGTGGTCATGAGGCAGCATTTCTATGATGACGATGAGGCTGAAGAGAGTCTTTCAGTTTGAATTTAGGGCTGGGATTTATGTATTGGGTCAAAGGATGAATTCCGGGACAGCATAAAGATGCGTACCAGTTCTCCGACACATTTAGCTTCTTTTCTACTACACTTTGGATGTCGAGCGATTTTCAACTTTTCCCAAGCAGCTCTAACTTGGCAAAACTTAACTGTAACCATAAAATATGTCCATCAATGATTGAAATTCTCTTCCAGACAACTTCACATAAACCCTCCCGACCCCACTAAGGGACAAGGGTGAACAGAAAATGGATGGATGGGTGGACAACTTCACATATTGCTATCTCACCAATACCTTTTGTGCTCATACTTCAACAAGTTCAATTAATTGTTGTACATTTTAATAAACCAGAATAACTTTTTGATTTTTAACAAATACTTTTTATTACTAAAGTAAAATTCTGCAAAACATTAGACAGAAAAACCTTACTGGAAAAAATACCAGAATCTGCCTATATTCTTCACGAGTCTATCCCTAACAAAATACTGATAAACATCTTTCTGTCTCATGATTTAAGCCAGAGGTTTATCAGTGGTGCCCTAAATGAGCCCCTCCTTCAGAACTCTTGATCTTTTGTTTGTTTGTTGTTGTTGTTTTGTTTTTTGCTTCTCTTGATCTACTTGGTTACTATTGCTACAGAAAGTTGTCAAATGACTTTTTTGTGTTTTTTAAAAGTACCTCAAACTGTGGTTCACGAGAATCTAGAATATTCAGCATTGAATTTGAGATTATCAAACACAGTCCAGAATCTTTAGAAATAAATAGCATAAACTATCAATGCAATACTAAACTGGAAGCTGTGAATCAGATACATCAGGGTCATTAGCCAGCTGTTACATCCCAGCAGAATCTTGTTCTGGGCAGTTAGCCATATCACCCAAATCAAAAACTGCCACTGATCCAAAATCAGAACATCAAAGATTACTTTGTGAGCCTCTCAAATCCACCAAGAGGTATATGTCTGATGCTGTTGGGTGACAGTGGTATACTTCATCCTCCCCTCTTCCCTTTATTTATTTATCTTTTTCATTTATAGATGCAAACCAGTTTAATTTGGAAGCCATCAGCTTGCTTAATGCACTCTACCTCTCTCCTGCTCTGAGGTCACATAGCCCACTGAGCACACTCATAAACAAATTAATTGGCTTGCCAACACAATTTATGTCCTCTGCAGACACAATACTATATGCACACTCCTCTAACTCCCTCTGATGGGTACACTTTGCTCTGAGCAGTGAATAGGTGTACATTTTTGTAAATGAATAACATTCAACAAAGTGTGAGCACTATTGGTTCCTTCTTAAAATACATTTTGTTGATAAATATTTTTAAAAAATGTATTTATTTACTTATTTATTATTTAAGGATAAAATACTGCATTACAGAAATGTGGTCAGAAAATATTTTAGCATAATTAATTGGTAAGAAAACTAGCACTACATATGCAAAGAGAACACAATATATTTGGAATCAACAAAGTATATCCTGCCATAATATATCCATTGGAGTAAATTCAATGAGTAACCAATAAATAAATAAATAAATAAATGTAGATTTTTAGGGAACCTTAAAATTGGACTCCACAATAATTTAAAATCGTCATGCCTCATCATCATAATGTAAACAACTAAAGCTTGGGCTATTCTTGATGCATCCACAACATCTGCAGTGACATACAGTCAAATTACGTCATCTCAGCAAACATGCCCCTCCCAACAGCCCACCGTGACAGACACTCTGCGGAAAAACATGGCAGACAAGCAGGAGCCCCTCCTGGCGGAGAATCGCAAATAACTTAAAAAACATCATCATATTGTGTTCTGAATAAACTAGACAAGAGACATTTCCAATAATAACTAAATGAATTAAATATTAACTACCCAGTTGAAGTTTGTTTTTGATTTAATATAATTAAAATGAAAGATCAAGTCTTGCCGTTTTTGAAAAACACAAATGTTTTACAGGGAATATATTTTTTCGGTTAATTTCCTGTCCACAATCCAGTCCAGTGGCTGGGGTTACTGCACCGTACATTTGGTCCATCTTTCACAGTTGCAGATCGTTTTTAACTCATCCTTTGTTTAATGTTACTGTGCATTGAACCACTGAGGCATTCCACTGTGCAAACACAGGTAGGCACACTCATCTCCCGTATTAGTCAACACTATACAAATGTATGCACTTATACTCTGGTGCACACAGGCAAAGGATAAACCTGCATGTTGCAGATTTAAATAAACTGTTGCACTTTTCTGGTCTACACAACACACACAAAACTTTCACACATCAACCTGTCAGCCTGAGGCAAAATGGTTTACATAAATCCTCAATTCTCTGTTGGCACACACTTTCTAGATGGGTGCTTGCTTGGGCTTGCTGAAGCAGAGATTGAAAAAAAACCCAGCTTGATCAGAAGAGGAGAATACAAACAGCATGTTGTCTGTGCAACTCAAGGGGAAGAGGGTGTGGACACATTTCTTAGGAGTTCACAGAGGTGGTTAGACAAGCCTACAGGCCTGAGGGCTGGAGGAGCCGTAGAGTGTGTTATTTATCACTTACAGTAAATATTTTAATTTAATATTTTGGGCTTTTGTTTTTTATTATTAGTACTTCTCTCTCTCTCTCTCTCTACATATATATATATATAT
>CAEGAE010091111.1:0-16351 GCA_903067095.1 Girardinus metallicus | reverse complement strand
GAATCAGTGTGAAATAGTTCTACTAATCTACATATGAAGCACACTCAACCTCACACACCAGAGAGGTGACATGGCATTCCCAGTGAGAAAACGTCTGTTGCTCTGGGTCAGATTGCCAAGGTCCCTGCCCTCGACCTTCTAACATCTCACATTGCACCCAGCCTTTTTGGCTCCTCCTACAGGTGGTGATCTCATGAGAAGGTGAACCTGGCCAGACTCCATGGGTTAAAGCCCAGACACCAGGTGCTTGCCAAATTGCCCCAACTCCAAGCCTGGCCCAAAGATGGGCCCTGGTGACCTGCGTCCAGGCAAGGGAACACTGCATCCATTAACTGTACTCTTCATAAGGGCTCTTTGGGCTGCACTTTGTCTGGTTCATCAAATAGCACCGGTAGCCTCGGGCGACCCTACACGGGGTGGCAAAGGTGCAGAGCTTTTGGTAATTTATTACCTTTTCTAGATGCTTTCATCCAAGTTTCAATTTTATATGCAAGTCTTAATTCTCTTTGATTTTAGGCTGTTGACCCAAAGAAGCAGTCTTGCGGAGACTAAGGAGTCCCTGACTGTCACCGTCACTCTTCTAGACCCGAAGTTGAAGGAGGTCGAGGACCGCCTCGCATCACTTCAAAAAGCCTTCGAAGAGAAGACAGAAGTGGATTTGTGTGCTAAGAAGCTGGAACAAGCCACCGTCACGTTTCAGCTTAGAAAAGTATTCTACTTATATTATCACTGTAAAAAAAAAAAAAAAAATCTAAGTTAGAGACTCAGAACAGAAACTTTATTTTACTGTCAATCTATTATGTAACATCACAAACATGGACGATGAGATTTTTATTGACTGTTCTAGAATAATGATTTACAGTTTTGCCACCAAACAAACTTTCATAAAGTTTACTGAATTGACATTTAAATGGAGAATCCACGATAAATTCAGATTAACGAATCATCTTAATGTTCCTGTAAGAAAAAGCTCCACAAGTCCTTTTGGTTTCCTACTATTCTTTCTTACAGAGCGCTTTAATAAACCACCATCCACCCTGTGGTCTGCTCTACCACATGGTGCGCTTCACCCCCGCCCAGATGGAGCGTTTGGTTCCCTGCGCGTCTCGGACGTCGTCCCAGTGCAGCTTGGTGTTGGGGACCTCGTCCACGGACTCCGGCTGGAGACGCGCTCCGTCTTTCGGGCTGGCCACCACCATGGGCAGCGGGCCCCGGTGGGCGTGGAACTCCACGACGTGGAGCTTCTTCTTGTTGGCCAGCTTCTGATAAGTTTCCTGAAGGGTGGTCAAAGAAGTGAAAGAGATTTAGCAATATAATAACAATGAGGAGATAAGAAGATCTTTATCGCTTGAGTTATTAATAAAAGCACAGGAGTTATGATGGTCTGAATCGACGAAAACAGTCAGATAAATCTTTACTCTGACAAAGAAGGAAGCCACCAATTTCCTGCATCATAGCTGGAGTAATTTATCTTTTATGTCTGTGTGAGATTAATCAGCTTATGAAATCGATTAAATCAGCAATTAAGACGTGAGAATTTTTAAGAGACTTAAAATCATTTAGAGATCCGGCAGACTTTGCAGACAATGGACTAGAAACATAGAAACAACTAAAGGCTTTTGATCTTTACATCTTCAAAGATCTAATCGGAATATGTGGTTGAAAAAGAGGTGCTGGAATATTTAAAAACTAAATTTAATAATTCTAAAAGAAACAGTCAGCCGCTGAATGAAATACAAACTCGAATGATGAGTTCATGTCGCCTTCTTCCTGTTAGCTGAATTCTGAACTCAGGATTAACCCTCACCTACGAGGAACATTGTCTTTTGACTTTACCTATAAGTCTCAGATGATAAAAGCTAGTCTGGACTAATGCACTAATCTTACTGAACTTAAAATCATTGTCCAAAGTCACTCCAAGATTCCTAAGACGGTTCCGGTCCATTCCTGCTCTCACGTCCTTCAAGCATTTCAGTAACCGAACAGACAAGGATCAGCTGGATTTTAACGGAAGGTAAACCTGAGTGTCATCTGCGTAGAAATAGTATGTTATATTTCTGGAAAATGGATCCCAGAGGAAGCAAGCACAATGAAAATAAAATAAGACCCAATATGGAGCCTTGACGTATCCCGTTTTGAAGAAGAGAAAAGCTGATAAAATGAACACGTGCTGTAGCAGATCAAACAAACTAAAGCCATTGTATTTATTAAGGATTATTAGACGATTGCTAGAGAGGAAAAAAAAGGATTAAATATCTGGAAAATTAATATTCAACCCCAGTAAAAATAAGAAAGTTCCTGCTTTCTTGGAAATTTTCTGACTTTTTTGTTTCTCAGAATTACCTTTTCATGTGAGCCCTAAATTCTGAAAAACTGCTTTCCATATTTTAACATTAAATTCTCATTGATTGAGTGATTGCCATCTCGTATGAAGGGTCAAATGTGCATCAGTACAAAACTATCGAACAGTTTTAAAATCAGCAAAATACTTTTTAGCTATATGTGGGTTTTTATGTGGGAACCAATCAATATTTAAATTAATTGCACATTAAAAACTGACTCAGTACAATTTTGTACTTCAATGAAACTTTGCCCGAGTCTGTTCTCATTGGCCGATTCAACTGGCCTAAACAAATATAGACAATTTTAAATTTGAATTTTCAAAATGGATTGGACGCAAAGAATTACCAACACAAGTCACAGGCACATTCAACTATTCCCTAGTAAAGAATAAAAAACAAATTAAAAAAAACTAAGACCAGAAATTTTGTGACTTTATTTTGAGAATTTTTCATTTCCTACTGACTTCCCAACATGATCTCACCTGATTGGCCAACCCAGTGAAGAGCGCCCGCGTGATGTTGAGGAGATTGACTGAGCCGTCCACTTTGCAGTACATGTCCTTGATGCCGATCAGCTTGCACAGCGTGATGACGGCCCTGTGGCAGTGCAGACCGTATCCTGCACACACACACACACACACACACACATATCCTCACACACGCAATTAAACTCCAGCTGCAGTCACAGCAGACTATGTAATGATTAAATGGAAATGTGCAGAGCGGAACATCTGGCTCGAATTAGCTCTGGCGAAAAGGACGCCGACCAACCCTCGCTTTGCTTCTTCATGCGCAGAGTCGTCCTCTTGAACCTGGAGTCGATGTCGTGATAAACTGTCGGCGGAGGAAAAAAAAAAAACAACAGCTGCATCAGACGCACGGTAAAGCAGAGACAGATGGAAGCAAAACAGCCAAAGCAGTAAATGATAAACAAATCCAGGAAATCTCAACGTGTTTTGTAGGCTCTTGAGTTTGCCAGCGGTTTGTATCCCCCACCTAACCCTTTGGACTTTGTAGTTCTCTACATGCCCACCAGATGTCCCTCCTGCTCACTGCAGCAGCTGCAGCCCATTACGTACTCACACTCCCTTCTTCTTGCCCACAGTAGGAGCTGTGTGCTGCCAGACGCATTGCTTCAGGAGAAAAGCCAGAAAATCCTGCGCGTGCTGACATCCAGTGAATCAAAGAACTCAATATTAAACGCGGATGCTGCTGCAGTGCAGACAGGCATTGATGAGAACAGAGAAGGAAATACGAGTAAATGAATTTTCTAAAGATTATCTCTTTTTTTTTTAGTGCTTATTTGACAAGTCAAGGTAAGTGAAGAATTGAAAAGTTGATTTAACTTAATATAAACTTCACATTCACTTAGGTGACTCATCCACCGCAGGGAATCGAGCATTTGCTGTAGCTGCAGGGGGTCCGGCTTCATCTGACAGAGTGAGAAAATCAAAACAGATTTTTTTTTTTTTTTCAGAGAAAATAACAAATTTATCTTTCAGACGCTGGAAGACCGAACGGATAAAAGATATCACTAAATCCGGTGGATTTCTTCAAGCAAAGGCCAAAAGTGAGCGCGGTTGATACATTCGACGCTGCTGCTGCTTATAAACACACTTAACTTTATACAGAAAGCGATGATTCAAAGAACAGAAAATTCTGTTTTCGGAGGAACTTTTACCAAAAAAAAAAAAAATAATAATTGACGAGAAATCCCAAAGCACCTTACGACCTTTATGATTCGAAGGGCCATTTTTGCCTTCAGTCCAGCCAAATAAAAGTCATAACACCAATGTTACGTAATCTTTGACAACTTCTAACTTTATATAAACACCTTCTAGAGGGAATTTGTTGTCATTTTAAAATTGCCACTATTACAGAAAGAAATATGTTTAGGCTTTCAAGTACAGAACAACATGTATTTCGCTTAAAGAGGACATTGTCTTCTATAATACGTGAATTATGAAAAATTTTACTTTCAGTGTCATTCTGAACACCAGAAAAGCTGAAAAACTGCTAAAAACTTTAATTCATTAAATTGACATTCATTCAATAATTTAGATTATGTGTTACGAGGGTCTGCATCAGATTAAAAAAACACCAAATAAAACTAATATTAACCCTAATAATTAATATGCTTCTCATTCTAATCTGAAGCGACTTGTTTTTATTGACTGCCAGCAAAAAAAAAATCTTCATAAATACCAGAAAATTGAAAACATCAGTGTGTGTATTTAATATATTTAATTTGTTTCACTTATTGAACTGAGTTAGTGATATGAATAAGCATTTCAATGATGTTCTAACTTATTGAATATGACTGTATATTTAAAACATTATTTACTGCTGTAGAATCCGTCGCCAAAGTTACTGAGAGTCATTGTTAAAGAAACACACCAGGCAGGTCAGAGGTGCAGCTGTAAAGAAGTGGCAGCATCATGCTGCGCTCTAGCTGGTCAGATGTAGCGAGGTAAATGTTATTAATCCTATTAAAGGGACAGCAACATGAACATGCAAGCAAAGCTACAACGGAACGATTTAGGTCAAAGCATTTTCATGTTTTACAATGGCCTAGTCAAAGTCCAAAGCAAAATGCAACTTGGAATCTCTGCGGTTCACATCTGCCCTCTATTCAGTCTGACTAAACCAGACCTGATTTGCGCAAAACAATGAAAAAAATAAACAAAAAACATTGAACTTTGTCATTTCCCACCAACTTCCCAATTTTGCACTTCTTTCTGTCGATTACATAAAAACCGGAAAGAATGAATGAAAGGCCGTCGTCTTCAACTGGTGTTTTTATATTTAAAGCAATATTTCAGCAGACCAGGTCTTGCTACAGTTGTATTCCTTTACAAAAACATCCGTTGGGTCAAATTGTTTCCACAGAAGAAGAAATTCAAGTAATCCAAGGTGGCGGGCGGCGGTGACATTGAGACGAAGAAGAAAAAAGAAAGCAATTACACAGACAGGTTGCAGATGGCAGCACAGAGAGAGCGGAACCTGAGAAAATTAAATATACCACTGTTCCTGAAGTCGAGGAGGGTTCAGACCCACACACACACACACCCCGCCTGGTTTGGGGCCAAATTAGGAAGCTAACTTTCTCCTCTGGTGGGCGCAGCAGAGGCTGATGACTCACTCGCATTAATCTTTCTGATGCTGCTCTCCAGCAGCGGCGAAAGAAGCCAACTGGAGCTTTCCCATAAGAAAGTTCAAGTAATGCGTTCTGATTCTCGTTCATTGCCTTACAAAGCCATTTTTCAGATTATGTCACTTGTGAGACTATGAGTAGGTGATTCAAGGGGGCAGCAGTGAGGAAAAAGGAGAAAACAAAGTCGAAGAGATTATGAGCAAAGAGGGAACAGGAAGGAAACCTGGGCTGTGGAAGGAGAAGAGGTAAGATGTATAGACTGTTCAGCTGCCTCAGAGTATCCATGACAGTATTCAAACTAGTACAGTGAACCCTCGCTGTAACACGGTTCACCTTTCATGGCCTCGCTGCTTCGCGGATTTTTTTGTGCAGTTTTTTTTTTTTTCTGCAGTGCATTGTGTTCTGCATCCTGATTGGCTCCACGCTTCTTCTCTACCTGTGTGCCAATAACGTTACGGTATTTAAATATAATTATAAAGAGCGACAACAACTACTGATAACTATATTCTTCTCTCGAAAAAACACACCTGCACCACAGGCTTCAGAAGAAAAAGACTCTACAGAGTGCAGTCAGGCCGCAGCGTCACAATCAGAGGCACAGTGAGACGAGTCACGATTTGTCCTACTGTACCTGAAAACAGGTTTTGTTCTTTGGTTTCATTGTAGAGTATTATGCCGTATAATAATTGTAAAAAAATAAAGGTAACTACTTCACGGATTTCGCTTATCATGGGTTCTTTTCGGAACGCAACCCCTGCGAAAAGCTACGGATCACTGTATTCAGGTAGTTAAATTTAATTTTGATTAAAGAAATTTTTTTATCAAGTTAATTGCAGGGTTTGTAATTACTCAATTGCTTTTTAATCGAAAACTATATGTTGACGAAATAAGCTAAATTTTTAATAAAAAGAAAAAAAACCCTGTTTTGTGGCTAGGTGGCAAGAGAAGTGACTTTGCCCTCCATCGCTGTTGTTTGTGGATGTCACTTTTGCGTCAGATTTATGGGCGTACTAGAAACAAAATATAAAGGTTCAGCTCGGGACAAACAAAAATTCGAATATTTGCGTAAAAAATATTAACATGTTGAATTTCTGCTTCTAAAATGTCTATAAGAAACACATTGTCATTGAAAAACATGGAAATTAAGTTTGGAAAAGTTAAGAAAAGTTCCTGTATTTGCTTGAAATGTAAAATTCTGACTGCTCCTAAAAATTATTTAGATTTTTTAAACTTGTCATAATATTATATATGATATTTATTATCGTTTTTGAAATTTGTAGCTGCTAAATGAAACTGACTATCTGAAGTGGTAGCTAGCCTGCACTCTGCCGCTTTACAGACCTAATTCAGGGTCAGACTCAGGTCATAAGTTCAATAAATTAGAAAAGTATTTTTTCATAATAACCCTTTGAAAAGGTACTTGAAAAAGTGAGCAGTTAGAGCTGTTCTATATTATGTTACTCGGAAACAACTGGGACACAAAGCAGGCAGTAAACTGGATATGGACCAGTACTCACTGGTCAGCTCTACTGAGATGAGGAACTTACTGGTGTGGTTGTTGTATCGCTCAATGTGGTACAAATGGTGTTTGGCTCGATTCTTGGCCTGCAAATCACAGATGTATGGCAAAACAGGTAGACAAAAATTAAGAGACACATTTGAAATGACCTGGTCATTATCCAAATAAAGATTTGAATAAACACCAGGTAACGTGGTTAATGTTTTGTTTCATAACATTATTTAAATACTTAATTCAAACCCAAAGAGAAAATGAGGCGAGTCGACCCTAAATCTGACGTGTTTTGAGTTCTTACCTTCCTCAAAGCTGCAATTCTGTCTGCTGCTTTACCCAAAGCGAACCCTGACGACACAGAAAGGAGAGACGGGTTACAAATCGGCTTTCCTCTCTCCCCTGAAGGACTTTTTTTTTTTTCAGCGTTAAAAAAAAGTCGAGAAAAAAGAAGAAGTCAGGATTCACAAGGAATCTGCTCTGATGCGTCTGCTTTAAAAATTCTGTCGACTCCTAAACAACATTCAGAGTCAAACTGCCCGACTTGTTTATGAGTTTTAATTTATTAAAAAAAAAAAAGAAAGAAAAAAGGATCAAACCTGCCACTCCGTTGCCATTTCCTACAGCAACCAAACAGCTGATGGACCTCTTCCTGCCCTCCTTGGCCGTCATGTTGAACACGCTCTTCACCTAAAATAAAAGAACAGCAAGCCCACAATGTGACCTGGCAACACATGAGGACTGTATGTATTTTCTAAAAAAAGAAACCAGAGTTGGAGGTGGAGAAGCACTCTGCAGAATTATGACATTTTGCACTGATATTTCATGAAGTGCTGAATTTTTCCAGTCAAAATAGTCCTAACAAACTGATCCAAGACATACAGAGAAAGGTGCATATGAATTTCAAATCCATTAGTTTTCCAAATTTGAATGCGAAATCTTCCTAAATAAATCCACCGCATCCTTCTTCAATTGTACATCGTTGTTTTGTCAACGTCAATGAGGTTCAAAACTTTACTTTAAGCGTCAACTGACAAAAGCGTGCGTTTCTGAAGTTGCTCTATCTTTCATAAATGTGGCTGAAATTGGGCTGATGGTATTGTTGGGACTGATTGCCTCCCTACTGTGTTCAGTTGAAACTGTAGGGGGCAGCAGCCACATGCCAGAAAGACAAATGAAAGTTTAAGAAAAAGAACAGAAGCTGAAGAAGCTGTGCAGAGGAGAGTTGGAGGACAAACAGAAAGGAGAAAAAAAAAAAAAAGATTATGAGAAAGGTAAGAGAAGTGAGAGATAAAACAATCAAAATGAGGAAAACAACACAGAAGGGACGGGGAAAAAAAGTCTCAAAAGACGAGGGTGGAAATTTGGTTTGACTTAATCTGACAAATTAGGTGTAGAAGAAGAGAGCCACAAAGTGAGAAGCCAAACAAAACACAGAACATGCATAAAAACTAAGAAAAAAAAACATGGTTATGGTTAAAAATATTGTGCAGCTGAACATGCGGATCTGTGTTACAGCAAACACGATGGGGGGGGGAGCATGAGTTGCAAGATCATGAGTTTGTGCGGCGCCCTGATAACACACAGGCAAACAGCATAAAGTACGACATGACTAACACACACACACGTGCACAGAAACACAGGGATGCTGCGTTATACTTTGAGCAGCCGAGCTGCTCAGTGTCCACAGTGATACATAAAATCAGCACATTAAACCGAGTTCATTAGGAAAATTAGAGCACTGATTAGAGTGTACATTTAAAGACGTTATAATGGACTTATTAATGGGATTATTATGCAGTTGACACCCTTTCACCTAAGGCATCATTCATGGTTCTCAGTCAACTTGTAATGTAACGGCGCATTCACACCAGCTCTATTTAGCCCGCTTTAATGGAACTCTGGTTTGTTCGTCTAGAAAGTCTGGTTCGTTTAGGGAGGTGTGAACACGCCATCAAACTCTGTTCCACCTACAATCCTAGGTCTCGGTTCGATTGAAGTGAATTCGGATACGGTTCCAATGCATATGTGAATACCAAGTGGACCAGAGACCGCTCCAAAAGCAGGAAGCGGACAATAGCGCTGGGTATTCTGGGTAAATATAACCTAAATAAGCATTCAAATCTAGCACTAGCTGGAGAAATGGCTCCTTTCATCAAAAGAGAAATCCTACAACCACTCAAATGTGACGCTATTCCATTTTTGCTTACATTTTGCGAAGGAAGAAATTGCACTCATGTCTTTAGAGGTTTTTGTATTGTTTCCTTCAGTGGTTCTTGGTGCAGCGCCACCACATGCAAGGAGGGGAACAAGTTTTTAAAAGGGTCTAGATCGTTTGACAATGCAATGTGAAAGCGAACAGAACCAGATGAAAAAGTAGCAAATGTTGCAATTTTGGTTCAGCTGTGGTTTAAAAATGGAACTGCCTGTCAGTGCGAGGTGGCAGGTAGGGGAAGGGAAGTGTGTTACTCTATGCGCTTTACCGCCAGAGAAAACTCATTTCGCTTTCTATGACATATCAGCACACACTGCCTATACAGAAACCCAATTAGAGAATGGTCAGCATTTCCAAAAGAATGCTTGCAACTAGGGCTGACACGCTTAATCGGTTTGATCATGATAAATCGATTATGGAGATAATTGTCA
This sequence comes from Girardinus metallicus, assembly GCA_903067095.1. Taxonomy (NCBI): domain Eukaryota; kingdom Metazoa; phylum Chordata; class Actinopteri; order Cyprinodontiformes; family Poeciliidae; genus Girardinus; species Girardinus metallicus. The sequence goes on along the minus strand of CAEGAE010091111.1, from coordinate 6,699 downwards.
ACTAATTTAGTAACAAACTGGAATATACAGATAAAAAAAGAGGCTATTTGCTGAGAGAACACCACACTCAGAGCAGTAATTAAGCCAAAAATGTGCAAAAAATACAAACATTTTACATTTCAGATAAAGAAAAATCTTATGTTCTACCTAGAAAGTGGCAGTTTTAGGTTCAACCACCAAAAAACAAACCAATTGTCAATTTGCTTCACAATCAGTTAATCCAAAAATAATCACCAGATTATTTTTGGATACATTACATATAATTATGCTAACTGAAGCAAAACTGGATGAGCGTTCCACTTCTATTCATTTCGCTGCAGCTTATTAAGTATACACTGAAGGAATGTTGCTTTTGCATTTAAGGCAATGAAATGTTAATTTCTTATTTTTTAAATAAGAAATATTTTAATGTATTTCTAGTATTGTACAAAAGTAGACTAAAATGCCAAAATAAAAAAATGATGACTAAAATAATGTGTGACTTGCATCTGAAGAAGCTAACGGTTACAAGCTAACTTCAACTTATTACATCCACGAAGGGAGTCTAATTGGAAAAGGAGGGACATTTAAAGAAGACAGAAGCTGCTGTAATATCTGACTGCAGACAAAGATCACCTGAAAATATAGTCTATCAATGGTCTGATAATGGTAAAACTACACATTTAAAATTTTGTGTCCATCTGTGTTTGCTGTCTTACGTTTTTTCATAGATCAGCTCTTACTTTGAGCTGGTTCATCTCGGCTACAAATCCTGGCCTGCTCCGGCGCCTGTGTGCCAAACAGAGGGAACTAGTGACAGGAAGGTGTTGCATCTTCTCTGATGGAGCTCCAAAGTTTAGCTTCGCCTTCAGCTTCACAGCTTCACTGAAATGTGCTTATGCAACAAGCACATTTCAGTGAAGGGTTCATAATTTAACCATGGGGCCACAGACGAAGGATTGGGGTCAGGGTAGCAGCGAACACCGAAACACTCCTACAACAATCCTGCAGGACACCCAAACACACACAAACACACCCCGACACACACACACGCACCCCGCCCCCACACACACACGTCAGCTTTATATTTGAAGCAAGATTTTACATACAAGATTAGTTGATGTTGAGAAAAATGCCTGCATGTATTACACATGCTGTTTGGGTTTGTATTATCCTCTGTGTTTTATAGTTTTTGCTTTGCCATTTAAGAGAGTATTTTAGATTTTCAGATGTTAAAGGAGACCTTTTGTGCAAATGTACGCTTTTTTTCTACTACTCCTCGAAAGTGCTTAAAAAATCCATCTGTTTTTCCAGTAATAAGTAAATTTTTTATTTTTGGTGTCTGAAAAATGAGCCGTTTTAAAAACCTCCAGATTATTAAGTCTCTTAAATCAAAAATAACTTTACTCAAGGTTCATTTAGGACATGACCAAGTGTAAACCTTTGCCACAATGACGTACGACAAGCCCCTTTACTGTTCGCAGAGCTGGGAAAACGTGAAAGCCTGAGTTGCCGAGATAATGCATGCTAACACAACGGTGATGTTATTGTGATTTTCAGTTTCTTTGTGCTTTCTCATCACCCTGCGGTCCCATGTGCTGAGATGATCTCCCCCCTGCCCTGCAACTTATAGACAAATACAAAAAGACAAGGAGACGCGAAGCAACAGATTGAGAAAATAACCGATTAGGCAGCAGCGAGAGCAAGATAGAAACATCCTCCCACCGGCATTCTGTCGCTCATCCACCTTAGAAAAAAAAAATAAATCCCTAGCCCATCTGCTGTGCTGCCAAAGCCCAGGCATCCTCACCTAAAATGACAACTGCAGCCAGGAGCTCCTCGTCGTCTTCACAGGCGTCAGCTCTAGTGGCCACAGGCAACACTGAAACGTGGGAAGTAATAACTTGATGGAATCTGTTTGCGAGATGCGTCTGAAATACCATCTGTGCGGAAACCTCCCTGATTCTTTATCCTTGACTTCAAACGCAGACTTGGCTACGAAACGAAATGAGAGGTGACAAATGCCCACAACATCCTGCATCTAAAAAGCGTCCGTAGGTTCCTGCGAAAACATCAACGATAAGCGTGTATGTAGAGATAGAAAACCAAGAAATCATGTAGATTTTTATTTTTAACCACGGAAGCCGAAGCATGCAGGGCATCCTCGGTGTGTACGCGTGTGCGTGCGTGTGCGTGCGTGTGTTCTACTTTACCTACTATTATTTGCCCTGTGATTTTATAGTTTTTCTGATCAAATTTAATGTGCTTGGCAGCTGCAATCTAAATTTACCACTAGATTAGAAGCCGCCCATCCCGTCTAAAAGTCCACATAAAATGTCTCTGTTTCTGCCAGCTGTTTGTTTGCAACCAAACTTTCAAGGTTCTTAACTTCAGGGAGGAGAAAAAAAAAAAAAAAACTTGTTCCATCACTGACAAGGCTCCATCTCCGTTAATGAAATCACTGAATCCAGTCCAAGAGGCTGCTGAACCTGGAGGGAGGCCATGAACATCACTTTCATCTTGTTTCACTTTAACTCTGTCATCCCTTCTTTTCATTTTCAACAAACTACTTTGTGAGCGTGCCAGACATGCTTTCTCTTTTCTTAGAGGCTGATGTTTGTGATGTATTATTTTTAACTAAATGGTACGCCACTGTGTGACATCCCTGGGCTTTAAATTAGTTTTTGGGTGACGTTTTATAGCACTTTTCTATCCAGGCAGGGAACACTTGGCTTTATTTAAACTTGATGGCAGTCATAAAATATTTACTCTGATCATTAAAAGATAATGTACCTTAACGTGGGAGGAACTTGGAACTTTAGAGGATTAATAATTATAAAATAGAAAGTCAAGATGTGTAGTAGTTTAAAACATGAGTAAGACAGTTTTGCAATGTTTAAGTTCAAAACATACACTGCAAAAAACACAAAATCTCACTAAGCATCTTTGGTCTAGTTTCTAGGGCAAATATCTTAGGGTGCTTGAAATGACAAGTAACTTTTCAGCAAGATAAAAGAGTTTTTTTTTATTAATAACTGAATAATTTCTTAAGATTGATAAAAAAAAGACTGATAAAAAAGTACAAGTCATAAGGGAAATAATCTGCCAATGGAACAAGACATTTTTCTCACATTTTAACTGATAACATTGAAACAAAATGTCTTATTCCACTAGCAGATTCACTTCCAACTGGTAGTTCTACATTAATATTAAGAAATAATTCACTTAAAGCAAGCTCCTACATCTAGCTGAAAAGTTACTCGTCATATTTGTTTCATTTCAAGTGCACTAAATACTTGGTAAAAATTTTGTTTTTTTTCATTATAACTCTCAACTGGGGATTAAACATGTGTATCTTCCTTTTAGGTCCCATTTACAAAGGATTAGGAGCGCAGTGTCAGGAAGCAGCCAGAATGTGAGGGGTCCTTAAAAGGTTTTTGGCACAGGTTTCATACTTGCAGTGGGCTTGGCTTCGAGTCAGAATTGCCCGCCTGTTTTAACGATTCCCGAAAACAACGCGGTGAGGTACAAGTGGCTTATTATCAGGGTGGCTGCATGTAGGCGGCCGGGGAAGGAGCATTCTGGAGAACAGAGGCAGGAAACCCGGATTGAGGCCTGCAGGAAACACCAGTGAGGTCTGGTCATCGATAGTTTGAAAAATGAACAGCCAGCTGCGCCTCATCACACTCACTATGTGCAGGCAGTAGGAGAGTTGGTTGCCATTTCTGTTGTGTTCCTCTCCCTGCTCTAGCTTTGAGGAGCAAGCTCTCACCAGGCAATGGAGATAACCAATCCAGACTTGTCAAATAGCAAAAAAAAAAAAAAAAAAGAAAGAAAGAAAGAAAGAATACAGCGCTATCCTCTGGCATGTTTCTTGGAGCTGCCATGCTGGCCGAATATCATCAACTCTGGGTTTTTCAAGCAATAGACTTTCACAGAAAACCCCACAACATTTAATGCATGGAGTTAAATGATAAAGAGGGAAAAGCTGGAGGACTCCTTTTAAGGTTATTCTTATAGTCGATAAACAACTCATTAAAAAAGAAGAAAAGCAAGTTGAGTCTTCCAGTCTCAGTAGTGTCTTGGCTTTTCACCTGCCTAGAAATCCACAGAGATCATTGTGCTAAAGAATCCCATTCAGCTACACCCTCCCAGGCAGCCGACAGCCAGATGAAGGTGCTGAGAGAGGAGATACAAAAACCTTTAATACCGTGAATTTGTGTTGATCTCATCAAGATTACAAAGACATCCATCAGTCCATCCTAGTCGCTTATCCTTGCAGGGGACCTTGCTGCACATCTCAGAGCATCACAGTGCATTATGAAAACAATATGGTATAGCAGCGATATCGGGGGCGGTCGTGCAGAAGTAGACAACAGCGTGCAGCTGCTTCCTAATGCGATCCAAGAGAGTAATCCCAGGCCAGGGTCGGGATGTGGAGCCATCAGAGATGTAGGAGGTACAATCACTGCTGCTGATGTATTAATATGAGTGAAGCGCATTAAAGGCAAGAAAGAGCCAGTTTGCTATTAGGGCTGAAATGATCAATTGGATTCATTGTGATGAATCAATTTTTGAAACAATCATTAACTAATTTAGTAATTGGTTAATTGTTCTTTCAACAGCTGAAAGAACAACACCCTCAGAGTGGGAACTAAGCCAAAACTGGTAACTAACCCTCCCACAATCTTAAGAGATGGGATCTATTAGACCCCAACAAGCTTTTTGCTGTGTGTATGTGTGTTTTTATAAGTTGTTGTTTTTTTTTTTCTTGGTTGTTTCGGGAACTGACAGACTGACAGGACAACCCTCTAGTCTCCTCCTCCCTGCTATTTGTCTATGGTATTTGCTGGGTTCCTCCTTAGCATCACACAGGCATTTTAAAGGAATTATGTGTTATTTTAGGCAATTAAATGCTTATTTTTGTATTTAAAAAGAAACTGAATAGTTTGCATACTTTGGCGAATTTCTAATATTGTACGAAAAGGGCTTAAAAGAAGAGCACCACTTTTGTTGCCCTCAGCCAATAAACACCAACAGCTACTGCAAAATATTTGAAGTTTCTCTAACTTTCCAATTGCACTCAAAACCCAAAAGTTTTGAGTTTTGTGCTTTATGTTCCCTTGTTTCCCAAACTCAGATTCACAGGCTTTGCTCCACCTCTCGCTTTTTCATCCGCCTCCCTCCCCGCTTCCTCTTCTCCCGCTGGATCTGCTCACTAATGCAGCCTCATCGTCCTTGGGAGACAAGCCTTTTTTTCCAGTAAGCCTCTTCCATTTCATTAGGCCTGAATTTATAGTGCCACACACAGACACACACTCATCCCCATGAAGGGTGTATTTATAGAAGGCGATGGCACCATAAAAATGTCTGACGGCTTCCAAGGGGAAGTCTAATGTCTGTGACACCGTTCTTATTAAAGCGCGCAGGAGAGCTGGGGAAGACTATCAATGCGAAACACACCCACACGCATTAATGTCCATTTATGGAGTAGATTAAAAAACTAAACATGTGTAAAAGGTGATTAGAAATGGCTATCATGAAGAAGATGAGAACACCAGAGAAATCTACATGAAATATTTAGAAATGATATCCAGCTGTGCAGCAACCATGAATAATGCACAGCTTATTTCCTACAGAAGGATATTGTGTGTGAAGAAGGGCCACAGAGGCATAGTTGGGTGTTTGGTGTGTATGTGACCCTGTGGCAGAGCTCCCACCGGCCCACCAGGGCCCATTAGTGCTAATTGAATTAAGGGGAGATTCTGCATGACGAACAGAGAATCTAAATGAACTGTCCGCAGAGAGTACCGTATCCATATGTCATCCAACACACACACACACACGCGCACACGCAGCCGCTTTGTCTTCGGTCTTTCAATTTAACAACTGCTGAGTGGAGTCATTCAGCTGTAGGCCGAAGCTTGACGTTTCCTTGCTGCATTTTATTAGGGTTGCATGTTAGAATATTTTCTTTGTTTTAGTTTTACAACATAAAAAAAATACAACAAAACATATTTAGTTAAGGACTGAACTTCTCGATTTAAAGTAACCGGTGGATTAAATAGGTGGTCAGATGTCAGTATCTGTATTAGTTCAGCATCCTGGACAAAATCTGTCTCCCATGAGGCATGAAGCTTCAAAATAAAAATGTTCTGTAAATTCATTAAAATGTAAATATGTTAATTTTCTGTGGGAATGTTGTAAAGATGAAATTATTTTTGAAAACAGTTGTACAATTGTTGAAATGAGGAAAACGGCTTTTCTCACAAGTTGGGATCACACCGATTAGAGGTGTTTTTTTCTGTGCTGAGTTAGCACAATTAGCATAGCCCATTTCTTACTGACAGCTCAGGAAAGAAACAGAAAACAAAGTTTACTTATAGCAGAATAGAGCAGTTAAAAAGTCTCTTTCTTCTCTTGGCATACATGCTGCCCCGTTCCAACACCGCCCAGGGCAAACGCCCATCTCAAAAACCACTGCCCAGTCAGTTACATATACACCGTGCTCCAAATTGTTATGCAAGTGATATTTACTCAGATTTTCTTAAATGGTCAATAGTCATAGGGCGACTGTAGCTCTGTGGGAAGAGTAGTTGTCTTATGATCGGAAGGTTGTAGGTTCAATTCCAGCTTCCTCCTGCCCATGTCGATGTGCCCTTGGGCAAGGCACTTAACCCCAAATTGCCTACCGATCTGCGTATCGGTGTATGAATGTGT
>CAEGAE010091101.1:0-64437 GCA_903067095.1 Girardinus metallicus | reverse complement strand
CTATCTATCTATCTATCTATCTATCTATCTATCTATCTATCTATCTATCTATCTATCTATCTATCTATCTATAACTAGACACACACACACATAAATACTTACACATATATATATTATTATTAGTAGTAGTAGTATTTTCACGCAAAAACGTGAATAAAGTGTGCGAAACACGTTGTTTGAGCTTTCACGGTGTCCGTAGTTCTCCAGATAAGCGCGTTGAACAAGCGCGTTATTGCTATGCGCGTGCTTGCTCAGTGCTCATAACGAGCACGCGCGTATTTTGCCGCGGAGCGGAGAGACGCAGGGGAAACCGTATCTGATGGGGAAACGCGGATCGACGTAACACCTGCTCTCTGAGCTCAATCTAATAGTTTACGTTGGATTTTATTTTATGCGCTGCATAGATTTATTGTGCGCTGAGAATATGCGAGCAGTGCGCGATTGCGCAGGCGCGCAGCTTAGGGGGAACATTGCTTGCAACTACAAAACACTGTGATAGACTAACCCAAAGTAGCCCATCTTTGGGAAGTCGAATAAAAGGTTTTGGTCTTTTGCAAAGTCTCTCTATCAGTTTTACACATTTAGACAGCAAATATTGTGGCCATTCTTTTTTGCAAAATAGCTCAAGCTCAGTCAGACTGGATGGAGAGTGTCTGTAAACAACATGAATGCTTCTATCTAAATTGTTTGATTGTAGCTCTGGCTGTTCGTTGAAGGTCATCGTCTTGTTGGAAGGTGAACCTCTACCTCAATCTTTTGCAGACTCTAACAGGCTTCCCGTCAACCCATCTTCCCTGGTAATCTAAGAGCACCCCTCCATACTCTTCCCATCGATTGTACCGAACTCCATTAGGTGTTCAAAGGTTGAAAGTGCTTTAAACGTCTCCGTAACTTTACCCCTGACCTGTCTGCTGTCTTCCTTTCTCAACAATTTAGCAATGTTTTAAGGCTGCACTGACTTTTAGTAAGAGCAGTGATCTCAAACTCCATCCCACAAGGGCCAGTGTCGTGCAGCTTCTGCATGTGGTTGCCTTTCTGTTATAAATGTGTGCAATACTATATCAATATAGCGCTGCCAAAAAAAACACAATTTCGCAATTGCGGTGTTTCCATTAAATAAGAAATTAAAATCAGACTTGAATAAGCTTGTTTACGTGACAAGTCATTAGAAAACATGCCACACCGTGATCCTCCAACTACTTCCTGTCATCTTCTTATTTGTTGTTTGCGTTGGTGGAAACATCCGGTCGTCCATCACGTGACTCGTGTGATGCAAAAAAATTTAAAAAGTGTTTCCATTGGAGTTTTGCAAAATAAACCAATTTTGATACGGCCATAAAAATCTACCTCATCCTACCGCCAAAACTTTTTATTGAAAAGCAAGGGACTTTTCAAAATTGCAGTGTCTCCCTTAAGAGAATTTCTTTTAGAAATGCCAAATTGCACATTGATACGGACAATGGAAATGCAGCTTGTGTCTCTAATACTGGAGTCAGTTGTGTTGAAGCACAGAGAAATGTAAAAGTTGCAGAACTCCAGCCATTGAAGAGCCTCGGAGTTTGACACCACCCATTCAGAGGCAACAGAGTGAAGGAGTCAGAGTACAATTGGATGACACACTTTTCCATTTTCTTTATTAGTTAAAACAGATATTTGCAACTTTGTTTAATATCCCTTGCACGTTGCAATTATGCTCCGTTTTGTGTTGGTCCATCTGTCACATAAAATCATGAGGAAATACATAGACGTTTATGGTTGTAACACAAAAAAAAAAAAAAGTGAAACAGGGATATAAAAGTTTTAAGTACTTTTAAGAGATCTGCATTTTTTATGTCAGCTGTGAGTCTGAATTGATATTTGAATTTAAAGTTCAGTTAAAAGTAATTTAAACATGGAAACATAGACACTATCAGGCAACTAAGACGCAGGTGATGTGGATTGCTGCGATGCAAAACACTGATGATACAAAATAAATTGTAAATTAAGTGAAAACAGCACATGCATAGTGCAGATATGTAGTGAGTGATTGTTGACGTTTTGAGGAGAGACTAGCCTGGCCATTGCCTTCCCGCGCAATTCAGTTTATTTTTATTTTTTTATTACTAAATGCATTCTTGGGCTTCTTCCTACATGTTTCTGCTCACTTCTGTGTGGAACCATCAGCCATTATGGTCTGCGCTCTCATTTTGATGCATGTCCCAAAGGTCAGAACTGCAGTGGGTAAAAAGGCTTTCAAATTTTCTGCCCCCGTCACCTGCAGTAATACACAGAAGGATTTAAAGTTATCATCTCTTATTACCTTGTGGAAATTCAAATCAATTTTAAAGGACAAGAGGCATCAGCTTACTTGGCTTCCATAACTGCCCTTATGTTTTAGGACGTAATGTCTGGTGGTTACGTGTTGTGTGCGTCCGTTCGTATATCTTGGATTTGTTGTATGTCTTATGCTGCTTTCTTGGTCTACAGGCACTCTTGGAAAAGATGTTTTTAATTTAATAAAGTTATTTCCCCGGTTAAATAAAGGATGCATTATTAGAATTGAGATTACCCTCATTCTACGATTGCTCGGTATTATCAAAAATCGACTTTTTAAGCCTTTTATGTCAGGTCATAATGTTATTCCCTCATCAAAACTGTAGTGTTGCTTAATTCTTTCATGAATGTTTGAAAAATCCTTGAGTCTCCTGTGACAACCATCCGGGGCTGCCTAAACGCTTGCTCTCCGTTTACAATAAAGAGTATGTTTTATTTTTACTTTGAAATGTGAGGAGAATTAAATTTTGAAATTTTAGTTAACTTAAAGGTGTATTCACCTTTGTAAGGTGAATACACCTTACAAAGGTGTATTCACACCTTTGTAAGGTGTGAATCCACCTTACAAAGTAATTTAAACTACGAAAAAAATTTTTTGAAAGATTTATTTTGAACTTTTGTCTTTGAACCCTTTTCTTTAACTAGTTAAATCCCATTAGCAATGCACTGTCTCCATCTGCAATAATGTTCTCTATCAAATTTTGAGACTTTTTCTTTTTTAAGCTTTATTTTTGCAACAGCAACTTTAATCCCTTCTTCCTGACTGGTTAAGTTCCATTAATGATGTAGATTCTACTTTTTTATAATATCCTCTGTGAGATAGGTAGGCTTTTATTTTGCTAAGCCTTATTTTGAAAGGCCAAAATAATCCCCTTGTCACGCTCCATTAGGATATCGAACCCGATTTTGTTGTGATGTTATCTATGAAACATCGAGGCTTTAACTTTGAAGAATTTCTGTCAGATTTCCAATGAGAGACGAACATAATCCCTTTTTTTTTTTAGTTCAACATTCTTCAACCAAACTGGTGACACTGTCTTTGATATGTGGACCCTCTCCCTCTTTTAACTCCAGTGGCACAGGGCTTGACATAACTTGACCAAAAAGTTGGCCGTCGTTCCTTTTATTTTCTCTCTGTCAACTGTGCAATTATTTCTGGGTTACTTTGAGTTACTGAAATAATTTTTTTAATGTTTTTTTTCGGTACGAGTTAGGCGAGAGGCAAAATACGAAATCTCCCACAAAACTATATTAGAAAATGGTTCAACCTGGTTTTTCTTACAGATTTTTCTTACAATATCTGTACTTTCCACCTGCGAGCCTCGCCCGCAGTTCTCCCGTCTCTTCTCATTCTGAAAAAGAAAGAAGGCGTGTCCAGCCGGGCAGATGTGTCCATCTCAGCAGGCGGTCTGGTCCGCTCGCTCTCTTTTCATCTCTTGTTCGCCCATGATCCCGTCTGAGCACATGAGGCACACATTTCTCCGTTTTCCTCTCGGCAGCCGGAGGACTTTGAGGGGCAGCTGGAGCTCTGCTTTCACTTTTTCGTTGTAGTTTCTGAATCAAGCTTCAAACTGGAGACGCAGATAGAAATCGGCTGCTGGGATCAGCTGATCCAGCTTCAGCTGTCGGGTTCTGGTGACTGGGCACCTTGTGAGTCTGAAAGTTTCCTCTCATGTCTTTTTTTTTTTTTTTTTCAAACATTCAACATTATTTTGTCAGTTTTGTTTTAGCTCAGCTTTGCTGGTCGCATAAACTTATTGACACGTTTTCTTCTTTCTGTAACAGGCTAATTTTTCATGTAAGATGGTCTTTTTCAGATTTCAATTGAGTAAATGAGCTTCTTTTAAACGTCTGTTCATCTGAGATACATGAGAAGTTCTCATGATTTTTTTTTTTGTCATTTTGGAAAATTTTACACATGTTGAAGATTTTATAAACTTATTCACTAAATCATTTCCTCAATCAAACTTTTCTTTTATTCTTCCATTGTTTGTATGCGCTTTTTACCCATATTAATAAAAAAATAAAGTTGGTTTAAGATTCATTTTACACACGAGACAGCATACTCATCAATTTTATGTGAAATTATTTCATGACGTTTTGCCTGGATGCAACTTTATGTATGACTTTACCATAGTTTTACAATCATTACACAAAAAGTAAAGAGGAAGAACATATAAAGGGATCTAATTGGTTTTAATTAATGCAGAAATGCAACAATTATTCCCATTTCGACTAAAATAACATGACAAGCAGAATATCTATGGTTGTTTTTTGTAAAGTAGCATAATTATTATTTTGATGTCGATACTTAGACTTAGGTGAAATCATAAATACTTATTGAACTCACAATAAATTATTATGGCCTATACCATTCAAAGCTGTGGAGACACTGGTACAGATTCCCTTTATTAAATTTTACGTAATTATTATCTTTTTTCATGATTGTAAATATGTATGTAGATTATCTATTTAAAAGCAGTTTTCAAGTGGCCTAAATGCACTTAACAACAGTCTGATATTAGTTGATTAAAAAGTTGAATTATCTGTGTAAGTAGCCTGCCTGCATCCTGCTGCTCCTAGCATGTCTGCTGACAGCGTTAGCTTAATGCGAGTGAAAAGTGGAGCCCTCTTAGTTTCCACATTCTGAATTTTGGTGTTTTTATTATATTCCAAACAGCTTTATTTGTCTTTTTTTGGTCAGTGAAGGAAAAGTTTACTGGCCTTCATTCAGCTAGCTAATTCAGTGCATAGCAACCAGTGGGGGTGACCAGGTATTGAGTGACTCAATGCTAGCTGCAGCCAGTTAGCGCTAATTACTTATGTTTAGGCATAAGATACATCAAATTTTCAGTGTGTTAGATTTCCTGTGATTAAAGTGTTTCATGGTTGACTTGCTTTAGTTGTGATGCCTGAGTATTCATGTTCCTGAAGGTAGTAAATAGGAGTTTTTTTGTTATAATGCTTTAGTTACTATCATGTTGAATAACTGAGTACAAATGTTGTAGACTCTGAAGTCATTCATCCTGCTTTCTTGTGAGTCATGCCAGTTATCACAGGTTCCCAAAGCAATACCAATAAGAAGAAAATTAATGGCAATATAATAAGTCTAAAAATTAAGAAAAATACTAAAATGTGAACTGGTTTTATCTTCGCAGATGTGGAAAGAAAAACAAAGAATTGTCCAGTGGCGTTTGTTATTATTTATCTTCATATTCAAAGGTTTTGTGTTTTCAAAACCAAACCAGGCATTTTTTTTATTCACTTATTTATACTTTCAAATCACCGGAAAATTATGTCAAATATCTATGTTTATTATTATGTTTTTACGGAGCGTAGGTCAATGGTTAAAGTCATGTTTGCCTCTTAGACCTGCACAATTAACGCCTTATTAACCCCGTGTACGATCCTGTGTTATTTACCCAGGTGACACCCGGAAGGTGGAGATGCCCAGCAGAGAGATGGAGGTGGTGGAGGGCCAGATGGTGGTGTTACAGGCCTGGTATAGCCCGAGCTCCGATATCTCCCAAAACACCGTCATTTGGCACTTTACAGGGAACGATTCCAAGCAGGTAAGAAGCATAATGCTGAGAAAGCGGAAGCATCTACTACATATCAAATGCCTTAACTACAAAAATACGCATTTTGTTCAGAAGTACACAGTTGCAGCTGACTTAGATCTAGTGCTTGGAATTTGAAACTTGGCTTTAAAGTTTCAAATTTGAGGAAAATATTTGAAATTTCCTCTGACATTTAAGTCAAGTATTTGCGTGAAAACATATACTTTATTTCAAATTTGCATTCCGAACGAATTGACAGAAAACTTGTTTGGCTGTAAATTAGTCCTTGTAGACTGTAGAGTTTAATCTCCAAAGTTAGCGTCTGAGTTTTTTTTTGCATCGATAAATTCCATTGTGACCTTTTTCCCTCTGGGCGTTTCCTGCGTTTTTCGAGCTGCGTTGTGGATTTGTAAAACTGCTGCCGCCCTCGTATGTCCCATGACCCTGTTCAAACCTCTTTTGGTACAAAATGAACAGTCACTATTAAAGAATTACCATAAACTGATGCATTTTTCTGGCTGATCCTCTTGAGTACTATAGCAGAGTTTGTTGAACTTAAAATCCCGGGATGAAAATACAACCTAATAGATTTGTTAGGATACAGTTATTATCATGTGTCAGATGAAAATGTGCTCTTTTTTTTAAGCGCGTGAGGTCCACTCACCTTTCAATCAAAGGCTAACAAAACATGGATTATTTTTATATTGCAGGATGCCACTTTTGTCTCTGATCTGCAGAACTCAGAATAATGTCCAACTTTACACCTAACGATAATTCGCAGTTAAAGGCAGCAACTAAGGATAAACGTCAATAACGACACCTTCTCTCTTTCTGCTGTGCACTACCATTGGGGAGAAAAAGACCTCGCGACTAACATAATCTAAACAATTTCAGCGTGTGATGCCTGTGAGCTTATCTCAGACAGAAAATCAGCCTAAATTTCAACATCCTCCATCTGCAGACATCAGGATTATCTTCATGTGAGGATGTCCGCTTCTGTTGTTAATCTGCACTTCTTTACCGGGCTGCCGCCAGCGGTGTGCTTTACAGGAATACATAAAGTTCATGGCCTTTGAAATTTTGCATGTTTTTAGTTTATTTATTGGGGATTCTTTATAATAGAGCAACACAAAAACGCAGCATGAGGTGGAAGAGTTCAAAGAGCACGAATAATTTTGTAAGGTATTACAAAACTGTGCAGCTGCAACGAAACATTTCACGTTTTTTTTTGTTGCAAGCCTGAGTTTGTACATGTCTGTTGCCACGACAAACGCAGCCTTGTTTATGTATGTCACAGCCAGATCAAGCTGCGTGGCATTTCCTAAGACTGTAGCTGTTTCATGTCCTCCAGCTTCTACGTTCAAATAAATGTTCTGAATCATCTTTAGAATCATTTTGCTGCAGAATAAATATATAAATATTACACTTAAAGAACTTATAGATTGTAATGTAATATTTACACTCCTAGGTCAATAAGCATGTTCTAAATGATTAAATCTAACCCTCGGTTAGATTTATTAACCCATTTTTTCTGAGAATCCACAAAATGTATTACTGTTGCTGTATATTTATATAAAGAGTATGCAATATTATACCGTTGGATTAATTTTTTCAGTCTTTTGTTCCCAACACAATTCTGTCAAACAAACCTGCAACGTCACTTATTTATCTAGAAACAACTTTGTAACTTTGTAAGACATGTTTTGTTTTTTTTTGGTCACTTCTGCATTTACCACAACCAGATACAAAAACAGGTGCAAAGTGCTGCACACTGTTGGACTTGAGAGGCAGGATTGCTCCTTCGTGCATTTGTGCAACCTGCTCTGTGAATCTGATGCTGAAATCCAGAAAAAGATTGGAGTAGAACAGCTGCAAAGAGCGGAAAAGATTGCTCTTCCACGTGAACAAGTATTTCCTTTTCCCCAACGATTAACATCCCAATACCGATCTACTCTCTCTGCGCAGGTGATTAACTTTAGTTCAGGTAAAGTTGGGCACGGACAAAACGAGTTCACCAAGAGGGTGGGCTTCAGCGTGACCATGCCCTCCGCCAACCTCTCCATCTACATCAACAACACGCAGGAGAGCGACTCGGGCCTCTACTTCTGCCACGTCATCGTCCCCGGTGGGCGCGGCATTTCCGGAGAGCTGCGGCTTAACGTCAAAGGTAACGAAACCTGTGACAACGCTTCGAATATGTGGAATCTTTATAACTTCAGGTTACATTTTGAGGGATTTTGGATTGAGGCAGTCCGCTGAAGGAAAACATAAGAAACCAAACTCATCTGCTGTTAAGGGATTCGGTAAGCTCTGAGAGAATTATGTCATCTTCCAGAAGCAGATAGAAACAAGAGCGAGAGGCGGGAGAAGGGGGGGGGGATCTAATATCTACTTATTTTTATGCAATCTGGCCACTGCCCTAAGAAATCTCTACATCACCCGCAGTGGATTAAAACAAATGTGCATGTTCAGGAAAGGGTCACGGATGTATTTTCTCATCTAACATGTGTTAATATGCCGTAATAACCACATATGTCTGTGTTCAGTCCCGCCCTCGCCGCCCCTGTGCAGCATGACGGGGAACCCGGTGGTGAAGGGCAACGTGACTCTGAGCTGCAAGTCCAGCCAGGGAAAACCCGCCCCTCACTACAAGTGGACCAAGGCCGCGCCCACGTCCGAGGTCTTTTTCTCCCCAATGCAAAGTGAGTACGTCTGAATGGAAGTCTACTCATACACTTTGTGCGCCTACATTTGAAATAAACAGGACTAAAGAGTAAAAATTGTCTTTCTTAACAGGATTTCCAACTTTCCGCAGCTCAGCCCAGACTATGTAGACACGCTGCATGTTATTGTTTACATCAGGAAATTTTGGAGAGCAAAAAGACTCTTCTTTCACTTTCCATCCAAAGCGGGCAATTCAACAACTCTGTTAGCAAAATGAAACCTGGAGATATCGGTATTATTAATTTAGTGCGGTACGCCACAGCAAAGAGGAAATAACACAGAAAAACCATTGAAGAACAGCTCAAAACTGCTCGTGTTTGTCCTGTTTCTCGCTCCCTGCATCAGCTATGCTACACACGGACCTGTAGCCGTAGCAACTGACTGACAACAGCTCCACCAGTGTGTCGGGTGGACAACAGCTAAAAAAAACACGCAAACATTTCCCACACAAAGAACAAAACATCGATGTTTATTTTACGATTATTAATAAGTGATCGTCTGAACATAGCAGAGGTTGATTAGCTAATTTAAACACCTGCTCTACTGATGATTTGTCAGAGAGCGTGTGGGCCGCCATGTTTTTTATTATACTGAACCAGAACACACTGAATTCTGCAGCACATCTACATTCTAAGGTTGTCAAAGTCAAGCTAGCATAGCTGACCTCTTTAGTAGCAAAGTGACTGTTAGTGTATTTCTAATTATAAGTAGCTCATGGAGGCATTTGTACATTTTGCAAATTCAACTAGCTACTTGTGCTATACAGTTTCTTCATAAGTAGTAGTAATACCCCTTAAATATTGTTTGTTTCACACAACCACAATCATTAATGTGTATCATTGGGATTTGATATGACAAAGAAAAATGTGGAATGCATATTCAACCTGCTTTATTTCAAAACCCCTAAATAAAAACTCTTAAGAACACTTAAGAATAAATTACACAATGAAAACCATGGAGCAAAGCATAATTTTTATACTTTTCACTTAGATAAAAATTAAATAGGCCCCAAAAGTTAAGGTTTCGGTAACGCGGTGTTCACTGACCCAGGAAAACGTTGGATTTTTCTGGCCAGTTAAGCCTAAACGTTGGCATATTCCGGTCACAAGTGATTTTGTTTGAGAGCTTTTGTTTGTGTTGATTTGAAATTACTGTGTTCCTATTTAGGTTTTGCTCAGCATGTTGCATAGTTTAAAAAAAAATGTATCTTTTCCAAAAAAGTAACTTGACTGCCACGCTGTTGTGCGCAGTCTTTCACTGACATATCTTCATTTTTACAAAGAACTGAGTTAGTTTTGACATAATTAAATTCAAAAGACACAATTTCCCACTGCACATACAGACGGCGATAGTATTTTATAAAGATAGTATTTTGCCAATTTGTCACATTCTTACTATTTCCTCACACCTTTTGTTCCTTTGTTTGGCACGACGGAAGTTGTTTCAACGTCTTTTCAGTCTGAGTTCAGGCTTCGCAATGAAGGAAGGTTTCCTCAAGTTAATAAGACGTAAGCAGACCGGAGAAAAATGATTGGAGAAATTCTCTGAGGTCTCTGAAACATTAACAGCGTGCCATTTGTGGCAGGCATTACTATTTTTCATAAATCATGTACAGAATCAGCTGCAAAATAATTCAAACCTCATGTCTCTCCCAGCAGACATATGCAAGCAGGATGTTACTTTTTCTTCACTCCGTACTGGATGTCTAATCAAATTATAGAAACACCAAAAGGGGCGCTGTTCTGTTGAACACAGTCCTTAGTACCCACTTTCCCTTTCTTAAAAACAGTTTGTTAAAGTTTTACCGATGCTTAACCAAAGCGTTAGCTTAAATGCTAAAACTCATCTCACGTTTTACACAAAGGAATCAACTGCTGTAGCGATAAGATATTCCTCAGGGACACTTTCTCGATTTTTCATGGCGCACTGCGGCGTGAAATCCTCTTTTTTTTTTTCATTTTTGTTTTGTAGATGGAAGCACACGGTTATCCCTTCTTTTTGCATGCCACATGCATTATTTCACAGATTTTACGGACGCTTGTTTTCAGAACGTCGCCGCAGAGACAAACGCCATCTGTTTCCGAACTACGGGGCTAAGGCTGATTGATTGCGTATTGACTTAACCGCTTTGATCCCTTGGCCTTCATCTCTTTATTGCTGAAAAGTCCCCAGACTCGTAAGAGGAAAACTACTCCCTCTGATTGTCCATTAACCCAGGTTTTAGCGGGCTGCACATGCAGACGCATCACATTGTCAACGCTCAACTTTATCTGTGCTGATGCTAACTTGTCTGAGTCTGAAATTGCTCTGCCGTCACTGCTCTTTTTTTTTTCCAGCATTCTCTCTCTTTTTCTCTGTCTGTTGACTCTCTCATATCCATGATTTCCTGCTGACATCTATAGGTTGCTTGATCGCCCTCTCCCTCCTTCCTATTATTTTGCTCCACTTCTTCCTCATCGTCATCGTCTCATTCATGCTCGCTCTCTCTCTCTCTCTCTCTATCTCTGTGTTTACCATCTCTCCTCCTGCATAAAATCCCAGAATGGAGAGCCTGCCCCCAGCCCATGCTTGTCCTTGGGTTCATGGGTAAGGCTTTTCAATCATACATTCTCCCTCTCACCGTCCACCTAAAAAGTAAATAAATGAAAAATAATCCTCACCATTCTGAGGAGTTGTATTTTCTCTCCTGTACCTGCCATATTTTTGGAACGTCAGAAAAAAGATTTAAAGGGAAGAAACAACCCATAAAACCAAAAAAATTAGGGCATTGATTTTTTTTTTTTCCCCAATTGACTTGAAAATATCCAGAGACCAAATTTGAAGATGTGCCGTTATTTTTATTTGCTTAAAAAGGGTGACAATAGTCCTTTAAATCTTTACATCATGCATGTCTTGTTAGATTCTGTTGCTTTTGCAGTCATTTATTCAAGTAGAGCATATTTATATGTAGAGTGTATATTATATTCTGTATTTTCACACAAAATACTCAAATACTAAAAGAATCCAAAAGATTCTCAGTTTGATTGGAGCTGCATGTGCTCTACTAACCATTACCTCACTCTTCAGTCAGAGTTGTATGGATCCAGTTGCATTACAAGCTCCATTTCTTCCCAATCTGACACAGCATGCCATCAACAAGTCGCCTCAAAGTCTGTCTCTGTTATTGTTTTCCTGACATGTTAGCTTTTGAGCCGTGACAGGTCAGTTTAGGTTCACTATTAACACTTGAAACTGTGTCTGCACACTGTTTGTTTTGTTGTTGTTGTTGCAGTTACTGAACATATGCGTGTGGGTCATTTCTTGTACTCCTTTCCTGTCCTCTGTAGTCTCAGTTAAAATGGTCTTTATATGTATAAACAGAAGTATTGCAGATGTATTTTGGTTATCTGAAGTACATGACCGGTAGGGCGCATTCACACCAGGCCTGTTTAGTTCGTTTTTACAAAACTCTAGTTTGTTTCTAGAACGTCAGGTTCATTTGCGGACCAAAAGAGTTAAAATCAAGTTCTCTGCTAAATTAGTGTGAACTCTGGTGCAGGAAAGGGTTAAGCCACAAATTAGCAAACATGCAAATCCATCTTGTGTTTTCATGTTGTGCTGGATAAACCCCACCGGTGCGCTCCAGTTGTTTCCAGGTATATTAAGAGTTACACAGTAAGTGCACTCATTTCCATTAACTGTTGTTGTGAATCACAGTGATGGCGGGGATTCTCTTCTCAACGTGAAGTAGAACCCACACCCCCCCGATCGTCTTGCTCTCGCTCCAGGCTCTGAGTCAGCTGATGTATTGCTAATCTGGCAGCATCGGGTTCATTTCTTTGCAGCTGATTTTCAAGATGGAGGCATGAGATAATCCATCGGAGGCTGGTGCAGGGGACACATGCACAGCTGTTTCTATTTGGGATTCACTTGGATTTTGTCATGTCCTTGACAAGAGAGGCAGGAAACAGTGAAAAGATTATCCATTTGCGCCGTGAATGAGACACTAACGGGGTGGGTCTTTTGGCTTAGACGAAGAACACTTTTATGTCATTTTAAGATTATGTTGAACTATAATCTGATATCAAAAGCTGCAAGCGCAGTTTCTTATTTATCAGTTTTGTTTAATGTTAGAGTGTAGCCCTGGAAGGCAATAGGAATTTCTTTGTTTTTGAAAACCCATTTAAAAAAATAATTTTTCTTTTTCTCTTGACTTTAAACAACATCTGCAAGTAAAAACAAATATAAAACTATTTTAAAGTATTTTTTTCTCTTTGTGGGACTTTTTTTTCCCCCAGAGGATGAAAAAAAATATATTAGGAGCAAAATCTGATCAACTGTGGTTTTCTGTTCAGAATATATATATATATATAATATAAAAACAACAAACAAAATAGCAAAAAACATTTTTAAGTCTTTTTTCCGCTCAAGATTTGAAAGGCAAGTGAAAAGAAAAGTTCTCCTGTGATTTCTTTGTTTTTTTCTTCGAAGCAAATCTTTTTTTTTTTCCTCATTTTGTTGTCATCCAACGCACAGCAAAACTGCGTTGTGTCATTCGCAGCTTAAAAGTGAGCAGAAAAGAAATTTGTGATGTGCAAATTTCAAGTTCAAAAAAGCATTCAAATATTTTTAATCTTTGTGTTTTTACATTCACAGAACTTTTAAAGTTGACAGAGCACAACAAACACAAACATGCAACTGACGGATCAATTTTAGCCAGTTTTTTTTGCACCAAAACTGAAGAACCCACAAACAACAAACATGGCTTTAAAGGTGTACATATGTGCAGTTTTAAAGTGACATTTCTCTGACTGCATATACAAAATAGACAAGGGTGCATTTGCAACTTTAGTGCGAGGGAACGTAAAAGAAAATCTAGAACTGCAAGCACTTATGAACGGGTTCGAGGGGGCAATTTTTACTGTAACACGTGTCATCTCTTTCATATTGGTACAAAAAAAAAAAAAAAGGACACATTGGATGAAGACATGCTGCAGTATGACGTGGAAGATTGGATTTCAGGGGATTTGAAATGGAAAGTCCCTCGTGAGGCTTGTTTGTTTTTTTTTTCTGCAGCCCGTGTTTGTAGCTTACAATTTTAAAACCAGATGTGCAAAGAGGAACAGATTGTGTAACAGATGCAAACATACTCAGCGATATGTCGTGACTTCTGTGTGAGAAATTATTAAAACGCCTGGAGTTGCCGACCAATAGGCCTGCCGCTGATCTGATGTAAATGCAAATGTGGTGTTGACCAAGCAAGGGCAGCAGGAAAAAAAAAAAAAACGGGACAAATTCTTTAATAATGGCAGCTCCTGTCATTGGCTGGGCTGCACAATATCAGGAAAAAATTTTATTATTTTTTAATATTGTTGAAAATTGCAATGAGAATACCGAGTATGATTTACCCACATTTTACAGTCACCTTTCTTCATCACAACACAATTCATCAGTCATACATCCACTGTGAGCATTGGATTGGACAGCTGGAGTCCTTTTTATTTACTAAATATATATTAACAATATGCAAAGTGTAAGTCCCTAACGAGCAACAGCCAAACAAACTACAATGCTCAGCAAAAGGTTTTAGAAGACATGCTGATTTGGTGTTTGATGATTGGACCCAATTTTATGTAGGACGGTAACAGGAAGAGATGGTGAATGCAAATGCATGCCACACTTTTAAGATTTTTGTGAAAGAATCCTGAAACTTTTCCTTTGTGTTGCTGTGTGACTGTCGACCTCTGCAGCTCCTACAGAGTTGACGTCGCTTTGAAAATGTTCCTTAAAAAAGGGACTGTTATGTGAAATCGACTTCTTTGAGCTTTATATTATGTTGCGCTGCTATTCCCTCATCAAAAACACACCTGGAGTGTTGCTTCGATTCTTACATGGATGTTTGAAGAATCCTTGAATTTCCCATGGGAACCATTGCTCTCACAAATTAAATCCTAACCCTGACTCCCCCAGACTAGTGGCAGCTGCAATCAGCAAACACCTGGGGGAACAGCACATCTTCTGGGCATAAAATGCAAACTTCCTAAGAACGGTTGGAAACTGCATAATGACAAACATCGTGATGAGGTGCTGAAGGAAGTGTCGGAAAGAGCAGGAGCTTCTTAAAGAGACAGAGACCCAATGTCAAAGTGTCAAACTGCCCAGTCAAATTTCTTTTAAGTTACGTTTCATATACAGAGCCATAACAACTAAGGGTAACATAGTTACTTGATTGTGCTATAAAGTGGCACTATACCTCTGAAAAATAGATAACACCGGCTCATCATAAACATCTTTGGATTTACAGAGAAGCTGTACTTGTACTGAAAGTGAACACTACTTGTAAAAGGCTGACTGTGTTTGCTACAGCTTGTGTGGTTTTGCCCTCTAGTCACTCACTGCTCTCCTCCAAAGTCTCCTGACTTGTCTTAACGTTCACAGGAATGTTCCTCAATATGTGTCTGTCTCTAAACATGCGCTTGTGTTGCAGATGAGAGACACGGCACCCTCAGGCTGAGCAACCTCACCAAAGGCATGTCGGGGAAGTACATCTGCCGAGCCAGCAACACGGCCGGCTCCGACAGCTGCTCCATTAACCTGGAGGTCATCACCTGTACGTACCCTCGCTCTTCTTCCCCCCTCAGAGAATCTGCTGGTACTCCATCACACACCACAGCTGCGTTGCTGAATCTAAATGATGCTTGTGGTTTTTGCTTTTTGTACTCCCCCCACCATAGCTTCCAACGGTGGAATGATCGCTGCAGCGACTCTGGGGTCCGTGGTGGGGCTGGTCGCCATGGTGCTCATCCTCATATTCATACTGAAGAGGAGGCAGGACACGGAGGAGGAGATGGCCAACGAGATCAAGTGAGGGTTTGACTATGATCGCTGTATTATCTACACTAGGGAATCGAAACTGTCGCAGATTTGTTAACTAGAATCATAAACTGAAGGTATAGCCTAAAGAGAGACTGTATGTTGGATGTATTTTTGCTCATTCTCATATAACAAGGCAGCAAAACGGCAATAGTAGGGTTTCCCTCAGTGTATTATAAGGCTGGCGGGCCACCAGGCTTTACTTGTGCCCCCACCAGGCTAAGAATTGCTTATTTTTTTAAGTTTTTCTAAAATGCTTGCATTTTTTAAGACTGTACAGTTGGGTTAGGGTTAATCCTGACAGTATGATATGAGACAGATAATCTGTGAAAAAAAAAAAATCAGGTTCCTCTCTCTGTGAGAGCAGGTGGGTGCGGTACTTGCTGGCTCGGAACCCGTTGAGAACTGCAGGAACGCCAAAAAAACCCAAAAACCTCCGCCTCTTGAATGTTTTCCTGTCTTTCTCTAACACAGGGAGGACGCTCAGGCGCCAAAGCGAGTGTCGTGGGCCAAGAGCAACACCGGCTCGGACATTGTGTCGAAAAACGGCACCCTGTCCTCCATAGCCACCAGCCCCCACTCGCAGGACCTCCACCAGCCCAAATTCCCGTACCCGTACTCCCCCATTTCGGCATCGGACACGGGCTCGGTGATCAACGCCTACCAGCTGCGACCCGGGACGGCCTGCAGCCTGCAGGGGCTCCCCGGGTATAACATGGGAGGAGGGACCCCTTTGCGCAAACACAAGAGGCCGCCCAGTGCGAACGGAGGCCCCCCGCAGATCGCCAGGGGCCCCGTGGTTGGCACCCCGCTAAAAAGAACTGAGGGGCCTCAGCCTCAGGTTCCTGGCCCGGTTGCCGCGTCGCCGCACATCAGCTCCTCCACTCTAACGCGCATGGGGGCCGTCGCCGTCATGGTGCCCGCCCAGAGCCAAGCGGGCTCCCTGGTGTAGCCTGCAGAGGACAGATGGAGAGAACGCCTCGGGGTGCAGAACATTTCCTCACATCGTCCGAGGAGAAAATATCCGACGAGGGACTTTATTTGCAAAAACTTTACCTTCAGGTTGTTGAAGGAATCAAACTCAGTGCAGCGTTCCTCGTCTCTTTACAGCATTTGTTCAGGATGCGGCATTCACGCTCAATACAGAGAAATATATATTTATTTTTACAAGCCTCGTAATAGAATCCAAGTGTTGAGATAGGCTGGTTAGCATTTTGTCTCGATATAAAAACACTGAAAAGTATCCTAAAGGGTTTTGCAGCTAATGAGAAATTAAAATGTTTTGACTACATTTCTAAGCTTTGTATTATAACCTTATAATGGACATTTTTATGTCCCTTTGTCCCTGCCTGTGCAGGGATTAGTCTTCAGTTTACCAGGCGTTAGTTCTGAGCAAAAAAAAGGCAAAAACAAAAAAAAGCAAACTCAAAGTTCAGGTGCAAGTATTTTGCTTCCCTCGACTTGCTCACGTTGTGTTTGATTAAAATGTGTTAAGCTGTTGCAGAAATATCAGAGTGATTCCACGGTGTGGTACTGAGCGTTCATTTTTAAAGAGTACTTTGCCTGTTACGGTAGCTTGAATGTAAACTAAGTGTTGAGTGTAACATTGATGGCTTACAATTACGGTGCTTGATTTTTCAAGAGCCACCACAGACTTTTAGGCCGTTTGGTTTTTAACAGAGAAAACAGCTCGGCGGGTTCAGTCGGTTCTGGTTTTCTTGCAAATGCTGGAAATAATGTGGCTGATGCTGTGAAAGCTGCAATATGACACTTTTGTTTTTAAAAACTATGTTTCTTTTTTTTTTTTTTACATATTTGTTAAAACCGTCACCTTGTCATGACAGCATTATATGTGATCAGTTATCTGTAAAAAAGAACAAAACAAAAAGAAATAGTTAATGCGAGCGATCCCGGTCAGAAACAGCCAATCAGAGTTAGGAGAAAGGACTTGGCGCTGTCAATCATGCTAATGTGCTTGCTGGTAAATGGGAAGAAACTACTAACCGTTACAGGAAAGCTGTTTATCCACCGTCATCAGTTGCTATGCTAACTAGCCTTAGCATTTA
This sequence comes from Girardinus metallicus, assembly GCA_903067095.1. Lineage (NCBI taxonomy): Eukaryota > Metazoa > Chordata > Actinopteri > Cyprinodontiformes > Poeciliidae > Girardinus > Girardinus metallicus. The sequence goes on along the minus strand of CAEGAE010091101.1, from coordinate 46,922 downwards.
CGGCAGACTGTGTTGTGGGTTAGCAGCTGTGCTAACTGCTAACACCCTCCTCCTGGTTCTGATTGGTTGTTTCTGAGCCCGAGGAAGAGCATTTTTTTTTTTTTCACAATTATCTTAATCACAATTCTTCTGAGCAAGAATGGTGGCCGTACTGTCGTGACACAGCGACAATTTTAACAAATACGTAAAAACACAGTTTTTTTAATGAAAGTTACCTACTGCAGCTTTAAAAGGTTTCACTTGTTATTTTGAATGCAGTTGTCATTTCTCACGTTTATTTTTTGGTTTTTAAATAAAATATTCTGGACTGTTTGACCACTAATGTGAGTTTTATATTTTGAACGTTACAAAAAAAAATATGAAAATACCAAAGTGTGAATCAGGCATGATATATTTATTTTGAGGAAGATTAGATGTTTTATTATGGAGTGCAAACACAACCTTTCTGCTGACCCCAGACTAGAAATCTGGATATAAACACACTCAAAATGCACCGAAGGCCACTTGGAACAAAAGATGTGTGACTGACACCAACATTTGACTCTTTACAAACTAACATTTTAAAGACATCTAATTCTATAAAGTTATTTGTAATAGCAAATAACTTTAGAAAGACATTTTTTCAGTAACTAGTGAACGTAACTTTGCATTCTAAGCTTATAAACTGTGACAGTGATGTTGTCTTCAAACCTTTATCCCTCAGTTTAATTCGCCTTCAACTTCTACCTACTGGGCTGATTATAGTTTGTTTTTCTAGGCTCAAACCTCAACGTCACGTTGTAAAATAATTAAAATAAATTAAACATTAAGCCATGATTTTCAGCGTGTGAAGAAATATTTACCAATTTATAGAGTTCTTTTGATTTGGTGTATTTGTCAAATGTTTCGTATCATACTAATTTTAACATCAAAGAAATATAGCAATTATGAAATAAGAGACAAACGCCTCCAAACCAACCATGCTCTACACGATAAAGTCATTTCTGCCTCATGTTAAATCGTCATCTGTGGTCCACTACATTTTGGAAATCTGAGTTCAAATTAATTTCTGACACTCAGGCATGAGCCAGAACCTGTCTGACGACATGAAGTGGGCCACAAACAAACAAAAAAAAAAAAAAACATTCTTCAATCTAAAGACGTTCTATTACAAAGAAAAACAAATCCACCTACACCTATCAGTCTGGAAAGAGTTACAAAACATTTCAGTGAGCCGTCTCATCCACAAATGAAGGACGAAACAGGCATAACCAAACTACTCTGCCTGCCAAAGTTAATCGACTCATCCAGGAGGTCACAGCGGTGGATTTGCTGGATCCCAAAACTTTTTGGAAAATGCAGTGTTCAATGAAGTGATGACACAGAAGTGGATGTTTTTGTAAAGTGAATGTACAGTTACATCTGATATAAAAAAGATGAAAACGTAGTACACCTACAAAACAATCTACAGCGTTGAACCGATTATTTTGTTGTTTTTTTACATGTTTCTCTATCTCCGGGTCTTCTAGGCTTAAATGTGTGTCTATTGAGCATTCCAAGAGGTAAAGATGGGATGTTTGTATAGAATGGTGATATTATAGTAACTTTAATATTTAAGTACAGAAAAAAAAAATATCATACACTGCAAAATTTAAAAAGTCTTACAAAGTAATTTTGTTTAGTTTTTAAGCGCAAATATCTTAACACACCTGAAGTGGGACAAAACTAACTCAGAAGTAACTTCTCTGCAAGTTATTGTTACTTGTTTTAAGTGAAGAATTTGTTAACTTTGATTTAAAAAAAAGTATCAGTTCCACTGGTGGATTTAATTTCACTTCTATCTTGTTATAAATGAAATAATCTCCCAGTGAAACTAGCACTTGTTCTTATCAATTTTAAGGGATTGTTGACTTAGAACAACAATCCACTTAGTGCTTCAATCTTGAAGAAAAGTTACTTGTAAGTTAGTTTTGGCTTATTTTAATTGTACGAAGATATTTGCAGGACAAAACTACTTGGTAGGACTTTGTGTTTTTACAGTGTAAGAGGAGTGTTCTGGAGGTGAAATCTTGACCTTAAACTACCATTATTTCTGTCTATTACTTTGCAAAATCTGAGCAGGGGACCAGTTTCAGAAAAACATTTATGGGGCCAATATTTTAGTTTTAATGAGCTATGATTGCAGACTTTTATACATGAAAACCTGATAAGGTGCTGCACTTTGCACTAGAGGATAATCTTGATTTCCACCCTGTCACAGCTCCTAACGCAGCAAATAATCTGATGCTTTACCTCAAAAATAACATCTCATTTACACCAACCTCTCTGATCATTTCTGTCAAAACTGGCAGAAGTGTGATCAGGACCGGCCACGCTGTCGCAATAAATCAAGACCACAACTGCGCGGTCAGCCGTTGGTCTGGAGGAGGGGGATGGGAGGGAACACATTTATCACGAATCTGTGAGTAGGTTTCGAGAAATAATCATCCTCATCACCTCGTTGGTTCCTGCAGGAGACAATAAAAGATGTTATATGCCCATAAATCAAACGGAGATCTGCTGCGGCCAAAAGGAGAACAGGAACCCACCCTCAAGAATCTGATGGACTCGGATGTCCCGCACAAACTGCTGCACTGCGTAGTCCTTTAGGTAACCGTAGCCGCCGTGCATCTGGAGAGCCTGGTTGCAGACCTGCGCAATAAGAAGACGCGAGAACAGTTTGGAGAAAACTTTTTTTGGATGCGTTTGCAAACTGAACCGGTGGGATAATCCCGGTTGTGAATGATGACCAATCAGTGGCATTTCATCCGACGATGGGAGAGTTTCGGAGTAAGAGGTTTACCAACACCGGGAGGGGATTCAGAATCCACTTCTGATATTAAATTTGCTTTTTGTCTGTTGTCCCACAAAATAAAAGCTGTTTAACTCAACTAAGAGGAGTTTGTGTTTGTTGCGGGGGGCTTTTTTCTTTTTTTTTTTTTTAAAAGGTCCTACTGACCCAGATGTAGAAGGGTCTCTATAATGAAAAAAGTAGGTTAGCCGCCAGCAAAAACCCAGCATTACCATTTTATAGTGAGTTTCCACTCAAAAGTTTCTCTTAGCATTTAGCTATTTTGCCATCAATTTTTTTTTTTTTTAACTCAGATTTAATGTTGTAGGAGATAAACACAAAAGTTGTACATGGTGAAACATGTCACGACAAGCAATTAATCAATCCGCTTCTAAATTCAAATGAGCTCATTAATTTTTTGAAGGGCAATTTTGTTTACCGAGACATTATAATTAATCTTACTTATGCTTTCCATTGCGCGTGGTTTTTATTTATCGTTTTTGGTTGTCTTGTTTTTCTTTTAGATATATTTAAATATCCAAAATAAAGTGTTATGTACAAAATTAAAGTTTAATGGTCTTCGAGAGGGAAAACTTGCATTATTATGCCGATATCAATGTTTTTACTTGAAAATGGTCTCAAAACGACAATATTATTGATTATTGCGATAATTACAGGGACAATTTATCACCCAGCAAAATTTATCATCATGGCATTTATTATTTTTCTAAAGAAAAGCCCACCATGGACTTGTACTCAAACCCCTTACCTTCGATACCTGTACATAAAATTAGCAAACAGTCGGTCTTTGTGTGATTTGATCTCAATATAAAAGCAGCTGCTCTGTGAATAAATGGAAAATCTCCCTAAAGACACCATTCCAACATTAAAACATGGTGGTGGCAGCACCAAGCTGTGGGAATTATTTTAGTCCGACTCACGTTGAAGCACTCGTCCGTAACGAAAAGCTTGGCCATGGAGCAGAGCGAAACGGCGTCGGCTCGGTTCTCCTGTAGCGCCGTGGCGGCCTCGCGCACCAGCAGGCGAGACGCCACCAGCTTGGTGGCCATTTCTGCCAGTTTGAACTGCAGAAACTGCACGAGCGGTGTAGAAACGTTTAAAAAAAAACACAACAACAACAAAAGTTGCATTTCACTGTTATTTTCGGGTTTCCTGCGCGAAAACCGAAGCTGCTTACTTGGTTGTTGGCAAGCGTTTCGCCAAACTGCTTCCGCACCAACAGGTGATCCCTCGCCAGCAGCACGGAGGCGTGCGCTGCTCCCAGAGAACAGGAAGCTGAAGATGGAGAACACAGAGCAAAAAAAAATTATTGAATAAAAAACAGCTTCACTGACTAAAGATTCTTTTCACTAATCCTGTATTCTTCTTTCTGTTTTTTTTTTTTGGTTTTTTTTTTTTACATTTTTCAAATTCAAGTATATGCAAATCCGGAGAAAACAACCCATTACTCATGCTTTCAACACCTCAGGACTTATGAACATTATTGATGCAAAAACCTGCCTGCATTATCCTCCTACTGAGCTGATGAGGAGACACTTTATCTACACAAGCTTTAGAGCTGCAGATACATTTAGGATGTCACAACGTTACTTTGTTTTTAAATCAAAAGAAAAAAAAGCTATTAGTGTGCAGGCCTGTCACATGAGCACATTTTGCTGGATGATAAATTGTCCCAGAAGTTACTGCGATACACAATAATATTGTTGTTTTGAGACCGTTTTCAAGTAATACAGTGAAGCACATTCTCTATTTAACATTGGAACTGGAAGACATTTTGAATATCCAAAATAAAGTAACAAAAACGACAGAAGCAAGAAATAAAATGAATTATGAAGTGTCTATAACTAAAATGATTCTTAAAGCAACGGCTAGTTGAGACCAAACACCAGACTGAAGGCTTTTGTCATCCAGTGTTTGGTGGAAAAAAAAGTGAGAGAAAAAACAGTAAATTATGCAAATTATGCTCGTTCTCCTTTTTCAATTGATTTATTGCTTATTGCAACAGTTTTAGGGATGCGTCATTTTCTGTAAAGTGCCTTCAAATGACAGTTGTTGTGAATTGAAGCTACGTGAATAAACTGAATTGAATGTAATGAGGGTTTTACCTTTAAATGCACTAAAAATAATGGAATAAAATAGTTAGATTTTTTTTGTTTGTTTCAGCAGATATCTGCACACTGAAACTCTGACTCTACTCTCTGATCATTGTGTTGAATTTTGCACAGTATTCCACTTTTTCTTTTTTTTTTTTTTTTTTTTTTGAGCTAAACATTTGGATATCCTAAACTGGTGCGACGTCCTCCTCACCGATATTAATCCTGCCTCCATTCAGGCCCTTCATGGCGATGTTGAAGCCCTGTCCCTCCTCGCCCAGCCGGTTGGTCGCCGGGACGGCACAGTCCTCGAATATCACGGCTCTGGTTGGCTGAGAGTTCCAGCCCACCTGGACAGGAGCGCAGTCAGACCGGCTGGATCAAATCTGCCATCTAGCGGCTGACTGGGGCACTGCAACATTCAGTACATTTCAAGTCAAACAGCACTGTACCTTCTTCTCCTTCTTGCCAAAACTGAGGCCTGGTGTTCCCTTCTCCACCACCAAACATGAGATTCCTTTAGGCCCCTTGCCTCCCGTTCTGCACATCACAACATACACGTCGGTGTCTCCTCCCCCGCTGATAAACGCCTGAGAGAAAAAGAAAAATGTTCCAGTTCCACTAAGGCCTCACAAATGACAAAAATCACTTTGCAAGGCTGCTCTGATCTGAGCTTTTACTTTTACGCTGATATTTTATCACATTACAACCACAACTTAAAATCCCAGTAGACCAACACAAAGCAGCAAATAATCATGAAGTTTAAAGATGATACGTGGCGAATATGTTGGCCTGTCACAGTAAATTTTGCTGGACTATAAATTGCCCCGCAAATTATTTTGATAAACGATAATATTGTTGTTTCGAGACTATTTTCAACCAATCTGTTAGCAATGGCATAATAATGCAAGTTTGCCCTCTGGAAGACCAATAAACCTTAATTTTGTACAGAACAATCAACACTGGAACTGGAAGATAGTTTTAATATCCAAAATGAAACAACCAAAAACAATAAATAAAAAGGAAATAAAAACCCTTAGATTAAATTTTCTCCTATTTATCCTTTTCCTTCCACTTCTAAGTTACTCACTACGTTTTTGTGACGGCCCATTAATTAAAATCCTAATAAAATGCATTTAAGTCTGTAGGTATAATTTGACAAAATGCTGAAAACGTTACTTACCTTGGAGCCATTTAAGACATAATGGTCCCCTTTCCGCTGAGCGGATGTGAGGAGTGAAGCGGCGTCACTGCCACTGCCTGAAATAAAACGTCTCAGTTTTATTCTTTATGACCCTGAACGTCCAACGCAACAATTCAGGGTTCGTTCACAAACTTTGTCCACACAGTTTCTCTAATATCTTTGTTATTCTTGCTGCGGTGCATGGAGGCTGACCTGGTTCAGTCAGACAGTAGGATGCAAACTTTTCCATGGAGCAGAGGTCAGGACAGAACCTCTCCCTCTGCTCGTCATTCCCAAAGGTGTCAATCATCCAGGCACACATGCTGCAAGACAAGCAAGTTCATCCGCATAAGTTCAAACAACTGAGTTTTACTTTTTTATATATATAAATGCGTATATAAATCTAAATCTGTAGAACATTTAACTAGTTACAAAACAATAATGTTCGATATCTGACACGGCCATACTTGTGGATGCTAATGTAAGCCGTGGTGCTAACGCATCCTGTGGACAGGGCCTCAAAAATGATGGACGTGTCCAGACGAGAGAGGCCTGACCCCCCGACCTCCGGCCGAGTGTAGATCCCACCGAACCCTAACTGGGCCGCTTTCCGCATCGTCTCCACTGGGAAGATTTCCTGTGGGGAAAAAAAAAAAAATGCAGTTTACAGAACAGAAAACACTTTCAGAAGGCAGATGCTGTGATATTTTATAAAGCTGAAAACAGATCCAGGAATGCAACTTATTACTAATTTAATTATTCCAAGCAAAAAAAACAACAACAACAACAACAAAACTTACATATTCTCAGGATTGTAAAGAAAATTGTATCATATGCCATGGTGGAAATGTAAAGATAAGCTTATTTTAGATGACATGCCAGTTCTTTTATAAAACAATTGTCTTCATAACAGTTGAGATGGTTTAAATTGGCAGCAATTTCATATTATTTCTGGGTATGCAATAAAATGATAAATACTTTATTCATCCACTGAGGGAACTATCAGTTAATAATAGACTAAACTGTGGCAATTATTTATCGGAACAGCTCTTTTGTCATAGCGTCACAATGATTATACAACACACCACTTGTACTAATAATATTTACTACTAACTTAACAATTTAAATATAGTCCAGGGTCTGCATTTATTATATTTTAAATGTGTGTGAACACTTAATTGAAGTAATTTTATCACACACAACAGATTTCCAAAAACAGAACATGTAGTTTTCCAGGTTGTGAACTACCTGAACTACAAGGAAAACATTGCAACGTACCTTTTGGTCCCACTCTGCCATGTGTGGAGCCATTTCATTGGCTGCAAAGTCAAAGGCCACTTTCTGAAACTCTTTCTGCTCGTCTGTAAGTCCATGTGAAGCTGTCCAGAGAGACACAGGGGGGCAAAAATACTGTTAACTATAAAATTGGTCATTTATTTTATAATGTAATGTTAGTTCGGTTTGCATATTTTAAGACATATATTAAATGTCTTATTCTAAATGTTGTGGTTTTCTGTAGCTTTCACGTGAGTTTGTTGAACTCAAAAAGCCAAATTATGCAAGTGGTGTTTTAAATCTGATGGTACTCAAGAGGGGGCGCGGCTTTATGGAGGGGCGTGTAGCCTCTTCTGCTTCGCCACTGGAGGCCCACAGAGACTAAACTAACCAATGACAGCCAGCTGAGACGACCGTGTGCCAAATGCATTCTCTTTTATTAAACTGGTTACTGAATATTGGCTTAAATGATGGGAAGAAGTGGCGTTAGCCTGTTAGCTAGCATACTAGTATTACAGATTTTATTTCCCAAGAGCTACAGTATAAATAAACGATCACAGTTGCCATTATTTATAAACTTACGGTCAATACACGAAGCTATTCCTCGTTTCTGAGAGTTTCTGTTAAACACCAAGCGGTGGTTCCGACAGAAGTTGCATCCAAGCCGGGTTATTCTTGACAGAGGTCTGAGGGCGGCCATGTTTACTTCCACAGTTACAACATTGGGTACGCTCCTTGACAGTCAGCCGGGGAGTCAGCTGGGGCTATCGGATAACAAGGGAGGAGTTTTCCTTCTAAATGGATGTCAAAGCTTTATTCTAGAAGTTCATCATAAAACATTTCTCGAGCAAACTTTCTTGTTTTATTTCTAGTCACGTCCAGCTTCCTTTCGTGTCATGCTCTCGCTGGTTTGAATGGAGGAAACTACTATTTCTCAACTCCAGCTGCTTCCCCGAGTAACATTTCGAGCGCATCCACCTCTATAGTTGGGCTGCTGGGTAATGTATTTTTTTTCTAAGTCCTCCCATGCCATATAGCTACCATCCATCCATCCATCCATCCATCCATCCATTTTCTATACACCCTTGTCTCTAGTGGGGTCAGCAGGGGTGCTGATGCCTATCTCCAGCTAATGTTCCGGGCGAGAGGCGGGGTTCACCCTGGACAGGTCGCCAGTCTGTGCACGTCATATACCACACTGTGATAAACTACTGTATCCTGTATTTTAATGTCAAGTTACTTTTTATGATGGATACGCATTGTAAATAATAATAATTAATAATAATAATAATAATAAAATACTCGGAAATAAAAGCAAACAAATTTTGTCCCAGAAAGACTAAACACAGCCAACAAGATGTTGCATTTGATGTACCTCGGAAAGTTGGACTCCAAATCAACATTCCGAGTGGATTAGTTATTCAAATTTTTTTTTAGCTGTCAGTAGTGCTTTGCTGGCTGACGATAGTGTGCCTAATTTCACCAATAGTAATAAGAATCAGATATACTGGCCAGGTTTTTCAAGTGGAAAAAAGGAAAAAAAAAATAAAAAATACAACCGAATCTTATTTATCGAAAATCACCAGACTTTGTGCAAACACTGCACAAAACACAAACAGCATTCAAAACGCATATGTGTCAATGAGTCACACAAAGTGTATTAATTAGCTCAGTAGAATAGGTTATACAAGCTGTTGTACGAGGCAATATGTAAGAAAGTAAAAGTTTAAAACCTCGTTTTTCGCTTAACACTGAATGCAACATTAGCCAAATAGCTAGCGTCAGAAAATACATTGTGTTGACGTCACGCGCTGTGGGCTTTTCGCGGGATTTGAAGGCCTGTCTGACTCAGGAAGGTATGACATTAGGCTTTACATTATTTATCCATACATTACACTGGGTTTTTATTTTATTTTTTTAACTTAACGCATGTCATTAGGAGCACATAGTTCTCAATTCACGGCATGGGTCGCGGTGTTCCACGTGAATTACGTAAACATGTATTTCTTATGATACAAAAACTGGAAAATAAACATGTTCCTTTTTCTTTTCTTTTCCTTTTTTTTTATTAATCCCACAGTTAAAATGTTAGCTGTTGTGGTTAGCAGGTACAACCTATAAATGTTTTAAACAAGCCTGGAAATTTTACACAGCATAAACTTATTAGATTAATAATTTTAAGGAGGGCACACTGTAAAAAGACAAAATAGTGTCTAATATTACAGTGCTGTGATAAAGTCTTTGTCCCATGATAGATTTCTACTGCCTTTACTTTCGCCACACTTAAATAAACGTTACAGGTAATCACCCTTCCCCCAGTTTGTGGTTGTTGCTGTTTTTGCAATCAAATAAATATCAGTTACTTGTCTTTATATTTACCTGGGCGCTGAAATTTGTATGATAATCTGAAAAAAACATATATATCTACAAGCAGGGGATAAAAGCACTGAATAGTACACAGAGTCCCAAGATCCTCCAGTGGATCTTTGCAGACTGTGAAGGATGCCCCCAAAGAAAAAACCCAGAGTGGGTAAAGCTTCTGCAAATTCAGGTAAGCATTTAAATTCCCGCAGGGTAAAACTTCTTATTAAATGCTACATGCATGTTTTATTTATAAAAAAATATATATATGACAAGGCTTTAGTTATTTATGCTTACGTCATTTGTAAACCCATTTGTCAACTCTATATTTGTCAAACATATATTTGTTTGACAGCAACTAAAAACCTGTTAAATACTCTTACCGCTTTCTTATTTCCTAACGAGCAGTTGAACGTTGCAGGCAAAATCGTCGATGCCGAGAAAACCCCTGCAGCTGGCGGGAAGAGGAAAGCTGCAGCTCCTGATGCGAAAACCGGAAATGTTTCCGAATCTGCAGGCTCTCCCGTTTTCACCCGCTGGCTCATGAAGTCTGAGCCCGAGAGCCGCTTTGAAAAAGGCGTCGACGTGAAGGTACAGAAAACAGGATCGCCTTGTTCAGAAACGAGAGGAATTATGGTCCTTGTCTGAGCGTTTCACAACCACGCTTCATTTGTTTGTTTTGTTTTTTTCAGTTTGGCATTGAGGATCTGAAGGCTCTGCCCGATCAGACCGGCTGCTGGGATGGCGTCCGTAACTACCAGGTGTGTCGAGTTGGTAATTTAACTCCACTTTTATTTTGTTAAAAACCGTATGAGGAAAAGAGGAAATTCGTGTCTTCAGGCTCGTAACTTCATGAGGCAGATGAAAGTGGGGCAGCAGGCCTTCTTTTACCACAGCAACTGCAAGGAGCCGGGGATCGCGGGGATCATGACGGTGAGTCACTCTTCTGTCGAAGCATTAATGAAAAAAAGTATTCATACCCCTTGAACAGTTCTGTGATTTTTTTTTTTTTTCCTTTCTATAATTACAAAATGTTGTGTATTTTATTAAGCCCAACACAAGGTAGTGCATAATTACGAATGGAATCGAAAGTTATGCTTGGTTTTGAGAATCTTTTCCAAATATAAACCTGAACAGCACCCTTAGTCTGCGCATCCTTAAAAAAGCCTTAAATTCATTTGTGTAAATTGAAGGCCTTAAAATGTCTGAAATTTACTAGAGGAAATGTTAGTTGTCCTGAAATAAATGAATCACAGATCCTAAATTGTGTTGTGTTTTGACTATTTAATCTCATATATTCATATATGTAGGATTTTCCTCGCAGGACTTTCCTGTAAGGCAAAACTTTGACATCTTGACTCACTGATTCTATGACTCAAGGTTACCCGTAATGCGCTGCTAATACTTGCTAGATATTGTAGCTAGCTAGATAGTTTACCTGCTAGCTCTTTTCTAGCTAGCAAGCAAACAAGCAAGTCGTTAGCAACAAGCGTACGAATCCCTAGCTAGCTCGTTAGCTATATGCCATTTTCATTATGTGAGAAGCTCAATGCTGCTGCCAAGAGCCACAAAAAGACCTCGGAAATTCCACAGTTTTGGTCCCCTGCCTTTTTTTTTGTACATCTCTCACGGTACGGATCTTAAATTTCATTCGTAATGGTCTTCAAAGGGTCTTAAATTTGAGTTGGTGAAACCTGCGTAAGCCCTGCTTATACTGCTAAACAAAGTCCAGTGCTGCCAATTAGGCACCTAATTTGTAAATGCAGTGTTTTAGATTTATTTATCATCAAATTTGGAAAACCCATGCGTCATTTTTCCTCCACTTCACAATTACGGTGTATGATCATGTTGGAATGAGGTATGAATCCTTCTGGGAGGTACTGTAGGTTTGATGCTCAGCTCTGTTTCCTGGATCAGATCGTGAAGGAAGCCTACGTGGACCACACTCAGTTTGACAAGAAAGACGCTCACTACGATGCGAGCAGCACGCCGGACAACCCCAAGTGGAGCATGGTAAGTTAGGAACACGATCCTTTCGGCGGTTGGTTATTAATAAAGATCCCGCTTCGGAGCTGAGCTTTGGGTTCCCGTTCCCTCAGGTGGATGTTCAGTTTCAGAGAATGATGAAGCGTTTTGTTCCTCTGTGGGAGTTGAAGGAGCACCACCTCCAGCACCGTGCCAACGGAGGACCTCTGAAGGACGTGGCTCTGTTCACCAGGGCCCGGCTCTCCGTTCAGCCTCTCACTCCAGGTCTGTAAGAACCAGTCGCTGTGTTTTTATGTCACAGTCCCAACCTGGTTCTAATAGCTTTTTTTTTCTTCCGTAGAGGAGTTTGACTTCATTTTGAGTCTGGAGGACAAAGAGCCACTGTGAAGACCCGGTTCATGACGCTGTGAAACCTCTCACTGTTTAGAATAATAAATTGGTTTATTTTGACCAGAGATTTCTTCTGGGAGCTTGCTTTAGCAGGAATAAATTAAACTGTTGCATGTAAGAAGGATGCATTCACAACATATGGACAACAAGACGCCACACGCGCAAGATCTGCTCGATGACCACCTTTGGTGTTAGCTGTCAAGTTGTCAACGTAACGCGCTAAATCTTAAATGTATATGTGATATATGAAAGAAAAAAAAGGATGCAGTGCTTTGCTACTAATTGTGAACACTATGACAGATAGATAAGGTCCAAGGTGTCACATTTCCCAGGTCAAGAAAAGTTTTAATAAAAAAAAATAGTGAGGGAGATAGGTCAGTTATGCTAGCTTGACTTTGACAACCTTAGCATGTAGATGAGCTGTGGAATTTGGTGCGTACCAAGTGCATATATTTTGAATTAAATTATTGAAATATAAATTTTTTTTAATGACATTCTACTGACTGACTTAGTGTTGCATCACACTTTACACACAGCAGTTTATGACACAGTGTTAGATGCATATTAAGGTTCTGATTGGTCAAATATTGTGCCTTGACGCTAACCGTGTAGGAACATTATACGTTTGACTTTCTTCTAAACACAAATTAGAATTTTGTTACCAACCGATACAAGAATCACTTTATGTTGTTCATAAGGTGGAAATGAAAGTTGTGCACAATGCTGATCTAAATTATGGGACTCGCGTTCGCATGACAGGAAGTGATGATGAAAAATGCAGCAACGACTTCACCGAGTTGAATGCGATTACATCAGGGAAAGGCGACTCTCTTTTTTTTTGGTGAGTTATGCATTTTTAAAGAGAGAAAAAGGAGACACATCTGTGGAACTTTTGGTTACTCTTTTATATTAAGAAAATGTGTAACACTTATTCTGCCTTTATCTGTTTTCTCAGGCAGAGACACTAACTATGTATTATAATGTTGAAATAGAAATGGGTTTTCCTCCTTGGAACTGCAACCCTCCTGGGACGATTAAAGATATGGAAGTTCAGAACAATAAAACAACATGAGTGCAATTTGTAGTATAGTTATGTTTTGCGCTACCTGAGTGCTAACATATGCAGATAGAAATTCCTCAAAAAGAGTTAGCAATTGTTAGCACTGGCGCCTTACATGAAGAAGTCTTATCCAGAGACCTTGCTGCAGATTTCTTTTCGTATGAGGGACGTTCTCTTTGAAAGAGGCTAAATGCTAGCTTTTATTTTAGAGGCAGCATTTTTCTTGTAAATCTGAGCTTGTGTACATTTGAATAAAATTGTGTTTTTAACTGGGGATCAGAGAGCGAGCCATAGTACGGCTTTCGGTTGCGTGGCCAGACCTGATCTCATTTGAAAGAACGTTTCAGATGTGTCCTTGGGCACATCTGCTCCTCATCAGGCTTGGCACAGTTCATAACAAGACAATTCAAAGCGGAGCTAAGTCTCTCTGGTTCGATGTCGGCTCCTCTTCTACATTATCCAGCAGCCCCTTTTGTCTCCCTGCATTAAGATTTAATAACCTGAATGTCAGCTTGCGGATCAGCAGTAATGCCAGCCGACGCTATGATACCGCCAACACGCCATTGTGGTGTTTGCGGTACGTCCGGAAATCCTTCCACAAATCTGTTTAACAGAAACACAAGGCACCTTCATTCGTCTACACACAGCGGCCGCATGGCCTTGGCCCTGACAAGCGGGCTGCATAAATATTCTATACCCTTGATGTGAGGCGTCATTTTCACTAACCGGTTGGCAAAGACATTTAGCCAGTCACACTAGTTGTAATACTTTGCTGCACACGCTCAAAAAGACAAAGTAGCTGAGTTTGACAACTAGTGCAACTTTCATCTGCTAGCTTACTAACAGCGTCAAAGGCCTGCTAGATGGACGAAGCGGCACACAACGCAACAGTATAACAATTACCGCAAGTCTAGGGAGACAGTTGGCATTCAGTGTCTTAACATAGCTATCCATCCATTCATTGTCTATAACCGTTTGTCCTTGTTGGGTCTGAGGTCTAACTTCAGCTTTCATTGGGTGAGAAGTAGGGAACATGTATGCTGTAACATATTACTAGTCTTGGATTAAAGTGGTTGACAAGTAGACCTTAAAATCCAGTGATTTGGTGGATGGGCTTGTCAAAGCTTATTTTAACCACATTATTAAAGCATATGAACAAAATAAAACCTAACTAGTTAACTAGTGAAGATTTAGGAACCTACTTACACATTGTCAATTTATATTAAAAAGTCTATGTTGTAATAAAAAATAAAAAAAAACGCAAACTTGCTAACTGGTACGCCTTGCTAGTGCAGGTTGGACTTCCTTTCTTTAAACGTTCTCTGCAAACCCTCAAGATGGGTGAGTGACAATCACAGCAGAATTACAATTTTTGAAACCCGTCTTCCACGAACAACCACACCAAGTTCAAAGTCACGTAAAACCAACGTCTTTCCCATTTCTGATGCTCCCAACCTAAGCAGGTCAATGGGTGTAACTAGAAAGTAGCCAGTGAGCATAATTCATCACAAAGCCTACTAGTTGGCACTATGTTAGCCTGGTAAAAACAATGCCCTTGTTCTAAGCTTTACTTCGTACAAAAGGTCTGGACTCCAGGCTATTTGCTTGCTGGAGGTGTGAACTTTGTAGGAGTTTTAAATTTTACCCAACTGCTAAAGTTTGGCTGTGATGTAACGCATCTATTTGACGCTATGAAACTTACCAGAAATTACCTGCGCTGTAAACAACAATCCCTCACTGTGAAGATTAAACATGGCTGTTAATATTAATAAAATATTTGAAAGCGTAGCCAACCTGCATCGAATGGCTTCGTTTCACTTCTACCTCTGCCAAACTACAAACATGGCAGACTACAAACAGCACAGAAAAATTGACGTCATTGTTCACAATTACTCCTTCTGTTCGCTGAATGGCCCGGTGGAAATTCTACCAGGCAAATTTAGCTCAATGGGAGAAAGCCCAGACGAAGCACTGAATGGAGATGAGAATTGAGCGGAATCGTAGGGCTAGACTTTCGTGCTACTATGTAGAGTTTGGCTTAGCATTAGGACTTCTGTTCCTACTGGACACCAATCCACTAGTTAGCAAGGTGTTAGTGTCTAAACTGGTACAGAAGTGGTATTAGAAATGTAAAACTAGTGGAATGTAGTCGGAAATTAGAAAGCGATGGCCACCAGTGGTATTTTTACAACCTGGAACTAATGTTTGTGTTGTCTCAAGCTTTGAATGCTACTTTCATTTTGCATTCAGGATTGTGGCGCATTAATACATCCACTCAATTATGGTCAAACACACAAGAGTTTTCCATTTGGCATCAATTTATTGGATGCTTGGGAATGAGGAGTAATCGATAAGCATTTTGCAAAAGATAGATAGTTCTACTGTAATTTTTCTCTGGTTAAAAGACTAAAATCATGTTAGAGGCAGGAAGATTTTCATTAGCTTAATACACATAGGCACAACTTTCAAGTCTCTAATGAGGAGGATACAGATGACTCCATACGGTCGGACCCTAATACAAACACTTCTCCGAAACACCACTGGAATGCTGAGGTAAAAGCACATGGACATGACAAGGTCAATGTGTAGCTCTGTGTCCGGGTTAAATCAACCTATACAAGCTGGAACAGGTTAACAGGTTTGACTGGTCTTATTTACAGATTAAAAAGAAACAAAAACAGGAAGTGGGATAATACTTCAAAGCTCTCGCCCAAATGGGACCAAGAGGTTCCAGTTTCCGATGCGCTTTGTGCAACAACAACAAAACAAAACAGAGAAAGGAAAATGTGTTCAACAAGATCAAGCAGTGCAAAGTCGATTCTCTTTTTTCCTCTCCTTGTTAGACCTTATAAGAATTCATTCATTCAATGTGGAATGTCAGAGATTCACTTGGAAAAAAAATTGGTATTTGACAAAGAAATAGGGAAATCAATACATCCAAAAAGCATTAGAATGTAATGACGAAAGCGTAAAAATGTGAGGAATTTTACGTGATCTTACACAGCAGACACTGCGACAGGTGATTAGTTTGATTCCTGTACAGAAAATAATAAGCATGTGTGAGGAAGGAGCCTGAAGCCACCCTGAACGCCTCATGCAAACAGTTTTTTTTTTTCTATTCTTTTTTTAAAAGTTCATGCACGGTATTAGTGTGCATTGTGTTGTGTTTTTTTTCCCTCCTTCCTCCCTTTTCACTCGTTTTTTTAATTTATTTATTTTTTAAACCAGCACAGCCACGAGTAAAACAGCTGCCTCGCCAGATGTTTGCACAGTTGTCAGGTGATCATCCGTCCGGTGCAGATTTGCCGGCGAGCGGAAGGTGGGCGGAGCTACCCGCTCTCCTCCTTGGCGGCCTGTTCCAGGGCGCTCTCTGAAGCGGCCGAGCCCTCGAACCTCTGGGAGGCGATGGCGGCCTGATGGGACATGCTTTTCCTCACCACGTCTCCTTTTCTCCACAGTGTGATTTCCTGTTAGGGTGGAGATAACAAAAGATGACTTTTTTTTGTTGTTGTTGTTTTTTTTCCTTTTTGCATCCCTGCACAATCAGACTTCAGTGGATTACATTTTATCAGCTATAACAAATACTGAATGAATAAACAGAAAATCTGCATTTTATCACATCATTAAACTTTATTTAATAATGTGTATTAAATGGATATAGTATTTAAGAAATATAGATATTTCGTAATTATATGATGCTGAATAAAAAAAAATAAGTTTCTTTTACCTACTCCTTTTCGAGCATGTTAAGATTATTGTGGTACAAAAATATGTGTCTTTTGCATTTCTTCTTCATGTGTATGATTTTATACTTCTATCGTGTTCGAAATAAAAACAGTAAAAAAAAAAAAAAAAAAGATGAAACAATAAAATACGTGAAACACTTAATCCCCCATGAACAGAGACATTCATACAGTCTCTGGTTACTCTTGAAGGAAGACAATAACTAAGAACAGCTTTCAAGATAAAAGTCAGCCATGCTTATTGGAATCATCCTTTTTTTCTCCATCAAATTACAATTTTGCTCCCTTGCGTCCTCTGCTTTTCTGTCCTCACATCCTCGCCGTAATTTTTGTTGAGAAGTTGACACTACTCCGCGCTACTAAGGAGAAGCTTTTGCTTGTTGAGTGTTTATATTTAAAAACAGAACCGAATAAAGAGCATTTTGGATCCCACATGGGACTCTGGACCGTTTCTCTTTACCATTCTGGTATGGCACCGCCATCTTTATTCCTGTACCAACTGGCTCAGCTTAATGATGACTAGAGGCGCCCTCTTCTGGATGGAGGGCAAACTATCACACTAAAGGGAGGCTTAGGCGGCATGTTATTAGATAATTGATTGGCACTCATTTTAATCCAACAGCATTAAATCGACAATTAATGAGACAAAAGTTACATTTTTGTCTCATCTTTCCAAATCAGCTTTGTTCATTTTGTGTAATTTCTTTGTGTATTTTTGTTCCAAATAAATCTTAAGTCTATTTGAATAAAGAGGAAGTTCTGCAACAAAACCCAGGGTTTTTTTTTAACTCCAGACTGAATGTAGAAAACATCCAGATCTATACGTTTTGTCAAAATATGAGCTAATCCTTTAAGATCTGACATAATTATATCTAACACTCTAGGCTCCAAGAATAGAAAGTACTTGACAATTTATCTGGTTACAGTGCAACACACATGTACTGCCAAAAGAAGTCCAGGGGTTTGCAACAAATTTCCACAACTGTCACTAAAAGTACCTGGCATTTTTATGTAGATCGATCTATTAATAATAGGCAGAAAACTATGTGCAAATATCAACATCCCACATAAGAAAATGTTACCATCATCTTTTAGAGTTTGCTATTTTTCAAACCTAAAGATAGAAATAAAATCACTGTTTGTTTTATTTTTTTAAAATAGACTTCCTGTAGAAGATATTCATGAAAAAAAATATGTCACGCCATGCAATATTTGTGGCTCTAAAATGGTTTAACTTCACTGGATTGGGTTCAGAAATGCCTCTTTCGATAATAAAGGTTGCAGACCCACATTTTGGACTAAGAGCTGCATAAATGAACTGCAACATTTAACACACCAGGAGATTAGTTTCCATATGGAATCTAAAAAAAGCATCAGACGCACAGAGATTAATAGCGATCGGTGCTCGGTCAGCAGCCAAAATGGCATCTTTCAAGAGCTGGGAAAAACGGCAACAACAAAAAAAGTACTGCAATAAAACCGCATTCAAAAACTGAGATTTCATTGGGAATATCCCTGCTTTACTTTCCTGGCCACATTTCCCCCTGACCCACAGAGAGATGGCTAACGTTCATTGTGATGCAGTTTCATGCATTATGCATCAGAACGCTGGCGGCCGTGATTTAAGAAAGAGCTGGAGCTTCCTCAGCAAAGACTGCACGGGAATGCCCGCTAAAAGCCGCAGACAGAGAGAGAAAGAGAGAGAAAAAGAGAAAGAGAGAGAAAGAAAAAGAGAGAGAAAGAGAAAGAGAGCGAGCGCAGAGCTGCGACAGCAACATGCAGCAGCCGTGACGTATCGACGGGTTGTGGTCTAACAGCGTTCCTGTACGTTTTACTTTTGCAGTAGTCCCGACTCGCTGCTTAAATCTAAAGTTTCACCTATGAATAATGGCAGAGATTTCAAATGGAACATGAGCACAACTCTGGATGGGTAAACAGATCAACACACCACAGGAGGGATTAGGGATTAACAGACGGACGAATGGGTGGATGGATGGATGGATGGATTGGTCAAAAAAAATGAAAGAAGTGCATGGAAGAATTGATGGATTATTAGAACAATTACACAATGGTACGAGAAAAAAAAAAAAAAAAGGAAATAAAATCGCTTTCTATACTCCGGCACTGCAAAAACAAAATCTTACCAAGCATTTTTGGTCTAGTTTGTAGAGCAAATATCTTATTACACTGGAAATAATAATTCCTTAATATAGATGAAAAGGTTCTAGTTGCAGCAGCAGATTATTTCACTAATAAGACATTTTTCCCCCTGTCATAAGTGAAATAATGTCACAGTGAAACTAGTACTTTTTCATACATTTTAAGGAATTACTGACTATAAACAAAATCTACTTTTACCCCAAAAAAGGTGAATTATTTAACATAATCTGGTCATTTGTTAATCTAAAACTCTAAAATTAACTCACTTCTGTGAAGCCTGACTAGATTATCTCACGTTAACAGAAAAAGTGTAAAAGACGATAGAAATGCCTCTTTCTACACAGATTCCTTAAACATTTTGGCTCAAACTAATTTAAAATGAGAAGAAGAAAAACGTAATTCAAAATTTTAGTTTCCAAACCATGACTTCATGCACTAAATATGGAAAAAAAAAAACATTATCTTGCAACAAACTTACTTATAAGTTAGTTTAAATGTACTATATTTGCACTAGAAACTAGACAAAAAAAAAAAACGCTTGGTAAGATTTTGTGTTTTTGCCGTGAATTTAGCACATTTATCCCAAACGGCGACCACGCCCACCTGGTCCCTGCAGCAGGTCTGCCTCTTAAAACAACTAATGAGCCTCCAATGTAGCACTTAAACTGCTCCATCAGGCTCTGTTGTTGTTGCGCCTGCAGACCGTAACCGGGGGCGTGCGAGCGCTACAGCAAACCAGCGGTTCATATCGATCCGTGTGAATGAAAGACTCGCTTTGGTTGACGCGAGTTAAGAAGTTAATGGACTGTGGGGAGATCAATTTTAGAATTCAATCTGTGTCTGAGTGGCGGAACAAGCCGGATTGTTAAGGTCGGTGTTTCTTTATTTTAAGCTCAATGGGAAATAAATGCGTTGTGCGCATCGCCAAAAGCAAACTACTGTGAGCTCAGTGTGTTGGTGATCTGCTTCTTCCTTTTTTTTTTTTCGCCTTTAAATGAATAACTTGAGTGTAATTTTATTCTTTTTTTATAACCGAGACTCTTCACTCCCCCCCCCCATACCTGTTGTTTAAAGTAGCGTCTCTCCTCTTCGTCGATCAATACCAGATTCAGGTAGTAGCGCACGGAGAACTTTTTGTTGATGTCTCGCATGGTCGGAGTCAGATCATAACCGGCCAGAAATAATCGGATAGGAATAGATTCACCTGAAAGATGAAGCGCATTTAATCACCTTTTTTTTTTTTTTTTTTGCTCGTAACGCTAAATGAAAGACGCTCACCTCTAACCGGCGCTCCGTCCATGATCTCGTACTTTGCGATCGTGTCGTTTTCGTGGTAGACGCTCGGGCCGGTGCCGGTCGTCTCACGTTTGATGATGTCGATCTCCATGTGTTTGATTTTAATCCTCACCAGGAGGAAATAGATTTTGCCCACAATCACATCCTTCAGATGGTATCTGTGACAAAACAAAAGATAGAAACCGAAAAAAAAAAAAAAAAAACTTACTTCACTAATGAATTAAACTTATTTTAGTTTTAGTTTTGGTCAAAGAACTTTTAAGCTGATACATGAACCACCCTGTTTTTTTTTTTACCTATGGATCGTTTTTTACCTATGAGGATCAACAAATAGGAAAAAAAAAAGAAAACGTTTTTTTCCAACTGTTTATATGCTTTGTGGTAAATGTTTTATGTTTTACGTCTACACTTTGAAATCAGAAGTATACTCTGCTCTAGCACTACAAGCCCATAAAATATTTCCAACCATTTTTGTTGTTATTGTTGTTGGTTTTGAGTTTTTCCCTGGGTTCCTACAACAGAGGGTTTTAGGAAGCAGCTTTAACTTCCTACCAGCAACTCTCTTAAAAGCATTATGTTTCATATTCAACCATCTATTCAAAAGTCTTCAGAAAAAAAGACTTTTGAAGCAAGCACATCTTGCTCTGCTGAGGATCTTTACACAGGGTGGGGTTAGCAAGGGCTAATGCTAGCTTGCATCCTCTCCGTTTTGATATGAGCCAATGCAACTCCAACTTATTTTTTTCCCATAATCAAGCAACGCTACAGAATGCTTTTTTTTTTTTTTTTTTATGCCTGTAATCAGTAAGAAATAACGTCTAAAGATTCAACGGGTGGAGATTTCTTTTTGGAACAAACATCAGCTTTTCTTCGCTTGTTGCAGATGTTAAACAAAATCATAACTGTCCATGGTTAATTATGGGCCTTGCAGTAGTTTATAATGTCAACGTGTCTTACTTAGATTTGTTGTACTCAAACTCAATATGGAGGCAGTCTTCGATTCCAACTTCCATCTTGATGGAGGAGTTGAGTTCAGGGTAGGTGCTCAGTGTGTGGACCACGATGTCCATCTCTTTACTGATGTCATTTAATCTTCTTACCACCGTGGCGCGAAGGAAGTACCTAGAAACGTAAACAGACTCTTTACATCCAATCTACAAACGTGGCATAAAGACAACATCGTCTTTTAAACGTTGAACTCAGTGCTGCATGCCAGGCAGGTTACAATGTAACCCTTACGTTCGCTGTACCTGTAAAGCAGCGGAGCGACTGACCAAACGCACCTTAGCTTGACGTTCTGGCCTGTGTAGGACTCGTAGGGTTTCTCGACATGTGTGAACTCAAAGTCGAAGGTCTGCGACTGGGTTATTTCACCGGGTCTCGCAAGATCCTTCACCAGGGAAACAAATTCGTGATGGTTTCCTCTGTCGTAATACAGCTCTGGACAAACGTCGGGAGAGAAAGGTGACGTTAAAAAACAACAACAAAAAAAAACATAACGAGGCAATCTACACAAAATGACATTAAAAATATAAATATGTCTATAAAAGCCTGTATGATACCCTGCACTTGAATGCTTTTTGTTTTAACTGCTTGTTATTTAATGACAATGTGGAACATGGTTACATACAAGTTTGAATTGATCATTGATTCCTTTGTTTAACGAAACTTTGACAACTCCAGCTTTAATCTTTATTTTAAAAAAAAGGTAAACATTATGGTAAGATTTTTCTCAACAGTAAACAAAACTTGTATTTAAATGCAAGTAAGTAATAATTACTCAACTGCAACTGAAACTACTTGGGACTTTATTTTGTACAGAATATATGAGAAATGGATTTGAAGCTAAAATTAAGATTTTTTTTGGAGGGTGAAGAATTGAATAATAATAATAATAATTAATAATAATATTAATATTAGATTTGGGCATAATAAAATGCCCAAATCTTAACTATAATTAAACCAAGCTTAAATTACATTACGTCCAAGTATTTTTGGTACATTACTATCCATTTATCGGCACAAAGACCACTGGAAATATCAAAAGAATACACTTTATTTTACTACTAAATATTCGTACTACAGCAGAGTTATCTGTAGCACGAGGGGGACCACATCAGCCCAGGTCTCTCTGTTTCCTTGCAGCCATGATACTTTCAGTTTGGGAGGCATTGAACACTTTATTGGAGATTTGGGACAAGCCTCCCAACTGTGATGTAACTCACATCAACCGGTTAGCATGATGAAGCACCATTCAGGTGTTTTGCACCACAATATGTAGGACAAATCCCAGAAATAATCACTACCCGCCTCCATGTACCACTTTCCAGTTTCACATTTAGGCTGCAACCTTCCTTCAGTTCAACTGGGAGCGTTAAGAATAACAGCTTTTTTTTTTTAATGCATTTGTTATATTTTATGTTTACACAGTCCATTTCAAAGGTAGTCACACCCCTAAGTCAGCAGTGTCTGAAGTTTGGCACAGGGCCCATTTATGACCTTTGACATGATTTGATTCACCTCCCCCTTCCCCCCTCACCACAAGTCAAAAATGGGTAAAAATGGAGCAAACAAGATAAAAAGCAATAAATGTGGAAATTGTCTGTTTTTTTTTTTTCTTTTAATAAAGCCCAACAGCACTTTTATGTTTTAGATCGCCAATGATACACAGATTTTATTTTAAAAAATGGATTTATTGTTGAGCAGGTAAAGAGTTACCAAAAAAAAATAAAAAATTTATAAAAAATACAATTTTGTATTTAATTTAATGAATTTTGTGGCCCACGATAAGTTTAACTTCTTGTTTTGGCCCCCCAAGACAAAAAAAAATGTGGACACCACTGCACTAAGACTTTTCCAGATTGCAACCACAACCTTCTATAAATGTTGTGGAAACCGTAGTGCACAACTGTAAAATTGTTTACCTGTGAGAATCTGAGTTTGATTTGCACCTTTCGATGGCACTAAGTTAAATGTACTAATTGCCTTCAGAAGTGCCTAATTTGTAAGCAGCGCTTGTCTATGTGTAATGTGGTCTCAGTATAAATGCAGCTGGTCTGTGTAGTTCTCATTTAATTGATGAAGTGAACCAACAGCATCACGATGACCAAAGATCATTTTATCTTGTAAAGAACCGTTCAACCAAATATCTAAAGTATCTAAACATTTACAGAGCGTGGGGGCAACTGCAAATGACAGCCCACCTAAACTGACGAGCAGGGGAAGGAGAACAATAGAGACTCAGATCTGGACCTTCAGAGTCACATAAAGATAGTTACAAAGTCAGCCTTCTATACCCCCGGTCCAGGATTAATGGACTAATGTCACCAAAACCAGGAAGATGGAGAACATTACTCCAGTTTTGAAGTCCCTTAAACTGGCTCCATGTAAGAAGCCCTGTTCAGGTTTACCAGTAACGAGGCAGTAGGCTCGGCAACCGCATTGAGAATGTGCTCTGGTTCTGTTGAGACCAAAACTGAACTTTTTGGCCAATATACGAAACACTATGTGTCGTGGAAAACTAACGCAGCACCCCCACGCTAAATATAAACTATGCAACGAAGCGGTGACAGCGCCGTGTTCTGTAGATGCTGTTCTTCAGTGGAGCTGGTCAGAGAGACAATAGGTGGAGTTAACTACGAGGCAACCCCAAGTAAAAATATATTAAAAAAATTGGTTGGAGGCCATCAAAGATGTGAGAGTAGAGAGGAGGTTAACCTTTCAGGACAGTGATCCTAAATATACAACCAGAGCTGAAATTAAGTGGTTTAGAGTCGTTACTCTGTGTTAGAATGACCAACACCTAAATCCAGATTACAATCTGTCACCTTGAAACTTTAAAATTGATATACGCAGCTGCTGTCCACAAATCTTTGCATTTCACAAATGTTCTTATGAAGTATACCCAATGCTTTATGAAGAATAACGTTTAAATTCCGGATCAAGGGAATAACTTGCTTGTGATCATTTGTTGCATTATATGACTAATACTTCCCACCCACCTATTTGGCCGACAAATTCAATTTTGATGCCGTGATGCTCCAGCCTCTTCCCGGGGTTCTTCAGCGTCACATTCACCTTTCCACTGACTGTCTCCCCGTCGTAGAAAAGAAAGTATTTGTCTTTCTTCCCATCTTCGGTCTTGTGTTCAACCTTTTTTCTCGTTTCGGCGTCGTTGAGGACTACATCGATTTCTGCACTTTGTCCAAAACTAAAGAAACTCATTATAACGACCGGGATGCGCCAAGTCTTATCTCATTAAAGTAGTTGTTATCGCTTGTTAGCAGGCTGAGCCAACAGAACCCCGTTTTTCAACGACGTTTCGAAGCAGAAAACAAACACACATGAAGGCCCGTAGGGTGTACGAGCTCACTTGCCCCTTTTGAGCCCGAATAAAGCACTTAGTCGTGAAGAAACGAAGAAATATTGTACAAAAACAAAAGTCTACTTTGGCTACAGGTCCATACTGACGACAAACTAGCAATATGACGGTAAAAGCAGAACGCACATGAATATGTGTGTTAGCAAATTAGCCGTTTCCGTTTTCTCTCTTCTACGTCGGACTCACTGCAACCATTTAACTGCCTTCAACAAACAGTCTACGGTGGACTCGGTTATTGCAGCGTAATTTACTCTTACATGTTTGTGGTCTGACAGATAAGACAGAGGATGTTGTCAAACGAGCAAGATGTAACGTTAGCTCATGCTACTTGCGTTGCGTCGACTACTTCCGGGTAGAGGTTTTCAAAATAAAACCGGAAAGAAGCAAATGTGGTGGTAGACCTTTAAAACTCAAACACTACAAGCTGCACCTCGATTGAAATTAGAAAACACAATATTTTTAGTTTCTAATAAACTGTATCCCGGTTTTTCATTAGTTGTACATCATTACTCATGATTAATAATAGAAATGAAATGACCGTTCAGCGACATGCTAATTTGTCGGTGACTGAAGTTTTCAATATCACCATTTTGCTGACATTTTAAAACAGCACTTTTTGCTATTTCATGTAAAAAAAAAATCTATGTCCTTTGGTTATGTTTTATTTGTTTAAGGATGTAGCTTATTGATGCGTCAACAATTTCTAGTCAAAAGCTGAAATCTCCAAGTTTGAAGCTTGATTAAGCAGTTCCTGGAAATCGAATCAATTTTAGGTTTCTCACCAGCCCCTAACCCAATACAGCCAATATGATTGCCACAGTACAAAAAGGTTGCTCTTAACAATGGTATTTATGTCTTAACAAGATTGAAATATATAGAACAAAGTGCAATAAAATAATACCCAAACTTTATTAGAGCTGAAGTAAAAACTACTTATTTGCACATCTGAGAATTTTGCTCACAAAACTTATTTTTGTGAGTATATTTCAACAGTATTTTAATGTAAATCTGGCTTGTACCTTTTAATTGTAGTTAAGCTCTTCACTGAATAAGATTACCAAATTCCACTAGCTTTTGAAGTGGGAACTGGAGCATTGTTAATTTGACATCAGTTTCAGGCTAAATCAACATAGTGATACAGTTTAAAGAGTCAAGGGTGAAGACCTTTCCTGCTGAATGTTTTTTTTTATGATGTTATCTTGTTTTATCATATAAAATGCTTACTTAAATACATAGACATTTGTGTTTACAAATTTAAAAAAAATGCAGAGAAGGAGTATTTTTATCAGACTAAACTTTGAAACTCCTAAAAAAAAAAAAAACATCCTTCCTCCATAAAATATTTTCTCCTTAGATTCCCTCTCTGGAGCAAACTCTTTCACCAAACTACCAGATCTAATAAATCATTCACAAAACGACACCCATTTAATTGTGCAGTCGAAATATATTTAATAGTAACAAAATAACAACATGTAACGTTAATATCAAATGAACAGCAGACGTTTTCATAACAGTTCCTGAGTTGTTACACAAAAACATTTGCACACGCCTGCGTAGACTTAACTGTTGTTACCGACAGACGCAAACACTGCGAAAACACACTTAGTAAATACAGTGAAATTTATTTCTGACAAACAGGGTTATTTCGATATATACAATAAGTTATGGAGCACAATGTAATAAATCAAAAGATCAAAAGAGTATGTGTATAAGTACATGTTATACTGAATCACAAGTGGACAATATGTCCAATACTCACATAAAAAAACAACAAAAGCACAAAAAGGTCACTTATACACAGAAACAGCACTCCAAAAACCCCAACTTTAACACTTTAGTGGTACATATAGACTTTGCAGCATAGTGTGGCATACAGTTTTCAAATGTATCGTTTATTTCTGTACTTGTTAACATTTGTGAATATGTTTTTTTGTTTTTGTTTTGTTTTTTTTAAAAAAAAGGGCTGATACAGTGTGCCTTATGAGTTGGATCTGGATCAGCCTTTAGCAGTCCGCTACTTTAAGCCTGCGTATCTACAGTATATACAACGTTCGTTCGTAAGTGAAACGATTTGTAGGTGAAATAATTAAGGACAGCTTTTGATCTAATGTAAAAGAGTTTTCAAAAACAAGCTTGTTCAGTAAAAAACTTTGAAACATCATATAAAAAAAGGATTATTCGAAAAAAATGGAGAGGGGGGGATGTAGCTTACAGTAACTTGTGATAACACTGAGGGCCAAATATCAAATTTCACAGCTTTGAAATGCTTTCATTGTACAATACAAAAGTGTTGGAAAATGAACATGAACATGAACCAAGTGGTTTGACAACAACAACAATAATAATAATAATAATGAAAAAAAAAAACATAACAGGAAAAACAACAAAAACTGAGGTGTAAAAATATTTGGTGCCACAAATTGAATGAATACTTTGGCAAGTCAGTTGAGTTAATGTGCATCCGAGAGTAAATGTGCCATGTTACGTCTTAAACTTTGTTAGCTTGCGCATCATTGTTGCTAGGTAACCTTAAAAGTGTTCATTTCTGCTTCTCCCTGTGATTGTTGTCAAATGATGAATGAAGACTTGTGCCGAAAATGACCCTGTGAAGAACAGAGAAAGACGAAAAACATCAGTAACTCACACAAAACGTTCATTGTATTCATTCGGTTTGTAATTTCTGAACTTCGTCTACCTCATCTGCGTCAGCATAGTCAATAGCAGGAGCCTGTGCAGGAGTATTGTAACTATGACAGAAAAAGCAGGGAACAAAATGAAAACGCAACACCTTCGGTGGATTTTACTACATCTTCAGAGCTGCACGGTGTACTCACTTGTTTCCATTGTAAACACTTTTGTGACAGCACAAACGCTTCATTAAATAAATCACAAAAATCAAAGTGACAACTGCCATCAGTCCGCCGCAAGACTGGAGGAAAATTCCAAGGACGTCAACGTCACCTGCAACGAGACACGGAGCAAAATCAGACAGCGACTAAAATGGGAAACTCCAAAATGTCAACTTCTCACCGGAAACTGAATAAACCATAGCTAAGATTTTACAGGCCGCACAGCTACATGCAGAAATTCACAGCTGAGTCAGAAACAACCCATCAGAGAATGCTGCGAGCCGATGACTTGATGCAATTCTCTGGGTTTCCTCACATAACACTTTTAAAACCAATTTCCATAATTAACTGAACTTCACTGGATTGCTTCATAACTGGGACCAATCAGGATGTTTGTGCGGTTGGACTGAATTTACGTTTTTTTTTTGTTTTTTTTTTTGCAAAGTGCCTGGAGATGATGTGTCGAGAACCGGCGCTATGTGAATAAACTGAATTGATGGGAATCACTCACAGACATCCATTACTTTTGGAGAACACTGAGCGTTTCCAGCGTCATTCTTCGCCTGGCAGTAGTACTCGCCTGCGTCCTCTTTCCTCACACGTCGAAATTTCTGTGGAGATCGTTTTGAAAATCTTTTCAGTATCTCATTCACAAAGCAAACAGCAATAACGCAAAGAAGGTAGTTATCTAAATATGATCTTCTGCCACCAGCACGACAGCAGGCATGAGGCCACAGCAAAAATAGAGCTAAAAGTTTCCCCAAAGCAAACTCCGTCGATGTCAGGTTAATAATAGATCAATGATGGTATTTCTATTTGGAGCTTTTATGCGTTTTGGCCGTTCATCCGCACAAAAACTTAAAAAAAAAAAAAAAAAAAGTTTAATAACAGTAAAAACTACTACTGACCAAAATAGACATAGACAAATCTCTCTTTGCAGGAGCCTGGAGAATTACGTAAATATTCAAACTGTGAGCCTCAGTAGGTGGGGTTGCATGTACAACACAAGTGCCATAAGTCAGCTAAAGCTGATAATATAAGAAAATTTCTAAATTCAGTTGACAACATCTACAATTTTGTTAAAGGTGACTCGTGATTTTCATCTGTTTATAGATGGGTTTATTTTATTTTATTTTATTTTATTTAGTAAATTATAAACGTGGCAGGTTGAATGCACCATTCTCCTCCTTTCATATGACAGCTAAGCTTTCTCAGAGGATATCTTTGCACAGAGGGATTAATCCTGCAATTAGTCATTCAACGGTTAAGGTTTTATTCAGACTAAGCTGTTTATGTTACATAAGCTGTAGCAAACTACGTTTAAGACTAAAGATTTCCACTGAAATAGATTTCAAAAAGAAACTCGTTTCAGCTACCTCAGAACTAAAATAATTCTACAAATGGTGAGATTTTTGGTTTTTTTACTGTCTACATTAAATTAATTAAGAAATAGTGGATTTTTACGATGCTTTTGTGTCTTTTTACCAAGCTTCCAGTGTCCGGGTTGATAATGTAGGAGAAGTTGACAAATCTCTGGCTGGTTTTTGGATCTTGAGGAAGCTCCTCGTTGTTGTGGAACCAGCGGTACTGAGGGGCCGGGAAGCCCTCGTTCTCCAAACATCGCAGCTCCGTTGACGTTCCCACGGTGACAGACTCCGGGACGCTGCACCGCGGCACAACGGGTTTCACTGCACACAAGCAAAAAATAAATAAATAAGTCCCCCTCGGTACAACGGCTTTGGACTTTTCTATTATCTTTAGCTTTTTAACCTCATCACATGATGCAAATAAGTGTGTCATGTGACAACTGAAGCCTGTAATCTGATATGAGAAGAAAAGTGATTTCACCAGAGATGCACAGCTAAGAGCTCTCCAAGCTCTCCAAGCTGAAGTTTTTGTAAAGCTCTCCAATTTTGCCTGATTCCAACTTCTATTTGCTTTAATATAAGAAGGTATCAAACCATTTCTAATTTTTTTCCCCAAGCATTAAAGCAGAGGCAATGTGTGAAAGAACAGATGCTGCAAAATGTTATTCTATCAGAGTGTTGAGTGCAGCAAGTGTTACAAAAATGACAATTAATTAACTAATTTAGAGGTCTTCAAAAGGCTGCTAACATTTGCAAATCTAGCATAACTTCATGTATGACGGCACTAGAAAGGATAAAACAGAGCAACTTTCCCGGAATATGTTTAATCTTCCTGTTATACGTCTCACTTTATCTCACCTTCTCGGAGCCTGAATGAACCGCAGCTACATCTCAACATGCCCTAGGAAATACAGTTTCCTCTTAAATAGCTTCTTATGACTTCTTCATTCAGCGTTTCAGCAGGCTTCACCAACTGAAATTCAAGCCTTTCTAAGACCATTTGTAATGAAATTTAAGACTTTCTGAGACCATTATTAATGAAATTTAAGACTTTTGTCATGACAGGAATGTATAAAAGAAAACTGCGTGTCTATATTCATGTGTGTATAGTAATGGTATTGCTTGTGATATTAGGTATAGATATCAGTTCCTTTAAATCTTTTTTCCCATTTGTAATCAAAGATGAATCTGCGTCTCTCTATTTTCATTTTGGTTCTTTCATTATTAGCTGTATGTCATGAAGCCTAGGCGTAAATTCAACCTGTGAGACTCTCTTCAGCCTTCCAGCATCATCAATTACCACGCCTCCGCCTCAGCCAACCAGGACCGGATTGCCGCTCTGCCCCAGCCAATCGCCATGAAAGATCTCCTTCAAAAGGCCAAACAACCACGACCCACCTCCTCCTCGTCTCCACCCTCATCCTCCCGGACGACTTCCAGGCTCCTTCCTCTCCAGGCTCTGCTCCACCACCAGTGTCTGGGCCCGCGGGAAGACCACCCTGAGCTTCGCCCCGAGCCGATCGTCCAAGATTAGATTCTCAGCACGCACGTCTTCTGCTGGTGTCCGAGTGCCAAAACTTTCTGGCCAATAAAACTGTCTAGCTGCTGTATTTCTCTGCGTGAGTCTCTACAGATTGAATTTCCGTAAAAACAACTTTGTTCAAGTAAAATTCTTCAGACTGGTGCTTGATCACTATGTTTAAAGCCCACCAATCCTCTGACTTTGGAGTTTGTGTCGATCTCAGATCAGTGCTTGCAGTGGTGACTGTTTTTTGTGGAGCTTTAGCATCAGATCTAAATGTGACATTTCTGGGTTCTGTTTTTGTGACTCTTGGCAGCAGTTTTATGCTTCTCACACTGCATGATAGACGCAAAAAAGCTAGCTAGCAAGGGCATATTAGCAGCTAGTTACCGTTAGCCTCAACCGCTTTGAGTCACAGAACGAAATGAAGATGTCTGCTCTTGGCTCAAACTTTTGCGCATCACAACAATCACAACGTAGGAAATATAAAATTAAATAGTCCTGCCATGACAAAATTTAAGACCATTGATTAGCATATTTAAGGCCAACATACATCATTTAAAATTAATTTAAGAAACTTTCAGACCTTAATTTTAAATACCATAATCTAAGAGTTTTTAATACTTTTTATGAATGTATGGACACTGTGACGTATACTGTACATAGGTTTGAGCCTTCCTCCCTCAGTGTCTGAAGTGAAAAATGTTGCTGTCACAGCAACTTGGCAGCACTTGACTTCTGAGACTTCTGGATGTCACCGGTCAGAACCTTTTAAGCTAAAATCCCAAGTCACCTGCCAATTTCTAGATTTTTTAAGTTCTCATTGGGGTTTCATGTAGAAAATGAATTCAAACCAAAATAATGATTAGGTGTGTTAATTGACTGAAATGACTTGCACTGGGAAGCTGATGAGGCTACACATGTGTACGCAGTCTTTTAATTTGTGTATGCCACAAACAGCAAAAATCTGCTGACTCTCCTTCTTTTAGCTGTCTCTGTGCATGTCAGAGTGTACTCAAGTTCTTATGTCTAAATATAAGGTGGAAATTGCCAGCCTGTGGTGCTGGGTCAAACAGTGCTACTGTTAAGGAATGCAAAGTTTCACAGTGACAATGATAAAACTGCTCAGAGAGCCTTAACATGCGTTCCACATTGTTAGTATTCACTTTTGTAACATTACAAATTCAAAAATAACTGAAAATAACTCCATTAGTTGCACTTTACATTTGTTTATTTCTGTGTAAATTAAGGCGGCTATGTTGCAATTTTCCTCTGTTGATCATGTCAGACAAAGAAAAAAAACACGCTAAAGAAATAGGGCTGTAGCGATGCACTAATCTCACGATACAATACGATACATGATATTCTGCTCACGATGCCATGTGTATTACAATATTCAGCAAACAATACGATTTGATACGACTCAATAAATTTTTTCTGAAAGATTTTAGAGGGACAGAGTGATTTTGGTGTCATTTTGTGACTGTTTCACAGACTTGGATTAAATTAATTGAACTGATGGTGTAACACTGGTGTAATGAATGTTGTTTTTGTTATACATTTGTTATACGTTTGCTTTGTTTAAATGTTAATTAAAACAAAGCAAATGTATTTGGTTATGCAGAAAAGGAACCTTTTTTGTCTTATTCACTTATAATGTAAGTGACTAAGACAATGTGGATAATGTAATTTATCTATTTCATTTGATTATTTAATTCATTGTAACTGGTTGTTTCATTACATGTCATTTTTAATGTACATGTGCAACTGGGTAAAAAATGCCATATGTCATAGCTGTCATTTAATTCATGAGGATTTGACATAAAACTCAAAGTAGGATTTAATCGATACTTTCTGAGAAAAAAAAATATTGATAAATATCGTAAACTTACACAGCCCTAAAAGAAAATATTGCAATAGTCCCAGTAGTCCATTAGCTCATCCTGCAAGCATCTCCCAAGGCAGTAGATGGTTGTCTAGCAATTTCATGTAAGTGCACATCATATTTTAGGGATAAAGGAACATTGACATTCTAGTCAGATGTGGAAGTGCTTACTTGAAACAAGAAAAACTGATTCTTCAGCATAACTTTGCGGTTCTTTGTTCTTAACATATGTTTAACGTAGTGCATCTCAGCCACTGAGAAGTCAGTCAGAACCACCTTTTCTGCCCATACCTCGAACTGCGAGACTAATAAGAATCTCATCAAAGTCCCTCTGATCTTCGATGGCGGCCACTTCGCAGCGGTACTCGGCGGTGTCGGCCCGAGAGGTGTTGAAGATCAGAATGTTGGCCGGCTCTCTGAGCTGGGCTCTGTTCTCCAGGTCCCCTTTTCAGAAGAGAGAAGAAAACACTTTACAGTTCCTCATTCAAACACACAGTGCGACTTCACGCTTCAAAAACAGAGCTCTCCAAAGGGCCCATTCATTCGCGCCGAGTTCCGAGGCGCCGCTTTGAAACGCTGCGGAGTTTCTCCCTCCCCCAAGAAACACGCACTCCAAGAAGGTTCACCTGAGATCTTGTTCTGGAAGTACACGTAACTGGGAACGCCATTTTTGATCTTCTTCCACTCTATCCTGGGGTTGTTTGTTGAGATAGACTCTATTAAACAGGTCAGTTCAATGGCTGTGGAAAGAAAGCAAAAACATGTGAGAAAAAAGAGGGGCTGGGGAGAGTGAGAGACGGAGAGCCCGGGTCAGCGAAATAGAAGGTACTTTGGATAAAAAGGTTATATTTATTCTCCTGCAACTTACGCTCAAACTCATTTGCCCATACAATCTTGTCTGTGGTGCGAAGGATCACCCCAAGCGATGATGGAATGTGGCCTGTGGGACAAAAACAAAACCAATAAATAAATAAATAAAATAAACAACTTCCTAAATGCTGTGTAACCCTCAGAGCAAAAAGAAAAATGACGCATTTTCATCAGGAGACATTGTTAATCAGGCACGTTGCCTAATAACCAGCGGATTAGACAGATAAATCAGGAGAGCGTGCGAGCCTTGGGATCTGATTCAGTGTGAAAACGTCTCATTAATTACTTCCTATTTATATATTTAAGAGGACTAATGCTTCGGGCTAAAACAGTTGAGTTCTACTACTTAATGAACGTGTGGACCACACAGGAAAAGGCTTTTGGAATCAACTTGTAGCAGAAATACTCCCACTTTATATCTCTGCAGATTGCTCAATCACATGTAATAAGGTAATTATCTGAAAGTGGATTAACCGTGGTAATTGAAAACTAAATAATCAATGATTATCACGAAGCAAATACAAATGTTTTGACGCTTAGCCGGATTTTAAATGTCTCTGCTCAACTCCAGCTGAATTTTTGGTTCCATTACAGGTTGTTTGGAGAGATTCAGGAGAACGCAGCAACAAAACAGTGTACTTCTCGAGCAAGTCTTGTTTTGAAAGGAGACTACAGTCCTGCAGTTCAGCGCTGAAAACAAAGTGGCAGAGCTTTCTTTCAGTTTTACTTATTTATAAGCTGAGATGCACAGGGAAATCCGCTGGTAACTGCCGTTATCCGATTTTTACTTTAAACGGCTTTAAAAAATTATTTTAGAATAAACTATTTGTCATTCCTCCATATCTAATAATTACAACAACCTCATTCACTGAATTTTCAGTGTTAGTTTCAGTAATACTCTCCCACACCTCACAAATGTCTGGATGACAAAATGTCCATGAAGAAAACCTGGATTTGAACAACAATGAGTCACTCGTTAGTACTGAACTCCTACTTCCGGCTTCTTTTCTAAAAATTATGTCTCTACTATACATTGGGACAAATTTATATCATTTTAATTGTAGATATCTTAGTTTAGTGGAAGAACTAGACAGAAAAAAATATTTAAAAAGTACCAGCATTCCCCAAATATGGAGAGTGAAGAAGGGCAAATTACAATAGAAATTTAAGAAATAATTGTTTAAATGCATAATAATAAAAAAACTGAAATAAATATTGAAATAATTTATTTTGAAATTGTTATTAATGGTATGCTCTTTAGTTAAATGTATTAATTTCATTTTATGAGCTAGATATAATTATTTCATGTTCCAACTGAAGCACATCGTGGATTGATTTAAATCAAACTCAGTGGACAGGATTGGGGTTGCTTCAAACGCAATGTCCAGACAATGTCTTCCAAGTTAGCCATGACTTTGAAGTCCATACTGTCACTGGACAGTCCAGAAATAACTCCAATAACATGATTAAATTGCTGTAATGCATTTACTACCAACTCTGGGTGAGCAACTCTAGCTTTATTATGTCTAATTTCGTCTGAAATATCTCTCGCAGGTCCACAAGAGAGGTTAGTCGGTATTAGCTAGTGGGCGGGGCTAACGTTGATCCTGTCTGAAGTCTGTGGCAGCTTCCTCCACGCAGGACCACTGTGAGCCCCACAGTGAACTTATTAGAGATATTCCAGACCAAACTAGACACATGGAGGCTAGAGTTGCTCACCCAGAGTTTGTAGTAAATAAATTACAACAATTTATTGAAGTTATTTCCATACATTCAGTGAAATATTGACGGTTTAAGCTAATGCTTAACACAGGAACATGAATTGACTTACTAAGTCATGAAATATCTGCACCTAGCATTTTAAATTAAACCAATACAATTGAGGCACACATAATTAATTCTATGTTAAACACATGATTTCTATATTCTGTATTAAATAATTAAGTTATTTGTTTATTATAATTTGGCACACTCAACACACAAATTCCTTCCAATATACTCAGATTATTGTTGGGGACTTGAACATAAATGTGTACAAGTCCCCAACAAGACTAAGGATACGTGTCCCTCGCATATCCTTAGTCTTGTAATTCCTTCATTTTCTATCACATTTACAATGAACACATCTAAAACAACAAACAAACAAACAAAAAAACTGCAGGATTTTTTTTTTCTTATTTTATGCTTTATAATCCTCAGAAATAAAAACACTATTAAGTCAAAATCAGAAGTCAAGGAAAATTGGGAGCTAACTGAATCAGTGCTTACCAAAAGATTTTCAGTAAACATTTTCTTGAGTAAAGTAAGCGCGTGTTCACTTTTGGACTATAATTAATCTACCATCTAGATTTCCCTCTGGTACAAACAAAACACATGATATGAACTTAATTTTAGGTTCACTGATTGAATCAACTGCTCAGAGCAATTCGTGTTATTTCATAAATGTCAGACCGTGAAAGGAAGTGGCATTATTCACAGGTTCTATCGAAAACGGACCAGAAACAAACCACCAAAAAAAAAAAAGCCATTTTAATTGGTAAATAACTGAATTTGAGAGTAAGGGGCGGGGTACAACAAGACAATAAATAAAGAAAATCTTCACATCGTTAATCGGTGTGTCTGTGTTTAGTCACTGGTACCCTGTATTCAACCTTTTTTTTGCCTAAGCCACATCTAAATGCAGTAATTGCTTGGTAGACATGCAAATAATGGCTCCCACGCTGAGTAATGAAAGCGTTCCTGCTCGCAGTAGGGGAAGAGCCACTGGGATTGTAAACGAGGGCAGGAATAAGACAATAATAATCAGCCGAGCAAATCCTGAATACAACGAGACGTGCCTGTTTGCCTGAGGCGCTGCGAATTCAGAGGTATTTATTCAACACATCCTTGTTGGCAGATGAGTGACCCTGAGACGTTGCTGTGCGGTACAACAAAAGGGCGGGGGAGAGGATGGCTGTTGCTTAGTCAGAAAAACGAAGAAACGCGGGGTCCCACCAAAGTATCCGGTCATGTAAACACAGCCGAGGACGCTGATGAGATTTGACTCCCGGGTCTCTGCTTCCGTCTCTGATGCTGACTTTCCCACTCTGTACATCAGGATCTATTTTTACAGCAGCTGTGACTGGACATCCTGTGAAACACGAGGAGACTCCGTTCAACAAACGCGTCCCTCGCATATCCTTGTACAGTCTTTGAAGCACGATTGTGCTGCTCCTTCTACAGCCGCGAACACTGTGGAGCAAAGACTGGTCACAATTTAGGAACAAAGACAAATCGCTTCTACCCATGAACCCAAAATGGAAACCTACCAGACGTAGTTGTCCAATTAAGCAAGGGGTCAGCCAGCTTTACAAGCCAAAAAGTGTCATTTTGGTCTCTCTTCTACTATATAAAATGTGCCTTGACTTGCAAAATCCGCATGGTCCTCAAGAAAAAAAACAGGGTCAAGTTGTATATTATATGAATGCAACATTCCATATGCTGTGATGTTTTTCAGGATTATCGCAGCCTAAAATTACTGATTTTGCGGCACCTTTTTCAAAAAGTTGTGGTAAATGTTGCAAATTTCTTTTAAATGTTACTTTTGCCCTTACAAAAAGTTGAAATTGCTGCACATAGCCTTCCCTCAAAAAGACAGAATTTTAATAGTTAATATTTGAAGTGCAAATAATATTTTGATCTTCTTGAAATGAAACCCGTAATACAAATAAAATTATGTCCCGAGGAGGGCAAAAGAGGAATTCCATTCAAGTTAGTGTGAACTGTTTACATGGTATAAGCAAATCTTACAGAACATCTAAAAAAACAAAAAAAAACAAAGGCAAATGTCACCTTTCAGCGTTTGCTTTCATCTTGCAGATTCGACTTTCAAGAGAAGTTGTGAAACAGGAAGTTAAATTAGTAGTAGGCCGAAGGGGATTGGTCAAAACTCAGCCAAGCTGCAGTGATTCAGTCAGAAACGAAGGGAATACAAGAAACGTTAAAGTGAAAATTGCAAGACTGTGTAAAATTTTCAAGTGATGCACATGGTTGTGGTCGCAACTTCCTGGAGCCCCTGATATTTATGGAGTAAATAGAAATATCATGTAGTCCGTGACTTAATGGAGAAACATTCTTATGTTAGTGTCATTTAGCTGCGGAAGGTCTTTGCCAATGATGTGTCGTAACATGGAAAAATGGCTAAACTTACACCTTTTATTACCTTTTTATCTAAAACACTGCTCATTTCTTCATTACATCTGGTCAATGTTTGTTCATTGTATTAGGTTGTTGTCGTGTTTTACTTTGGATATTTGAAATATCTTCCAGTTCCAGTGTTAAGTGTTCTTTACAAAATGAAAGTTTATTAGTCTTTGAGAGTGCAAACTTGTATTATTATGCCATTATCAATATATAAGTTGAAAACGGTCTCAAAACAACAATATCATCGTTTATCGCAATAATTACTGGAAAAAAATATATCATCTATCAAACTTCGCATCTAGCCCTGTCCAAATTTTCATTTGGACAGGGCTTTGTAAATCATGGATATGTTTTATTTTTACTTCAAAATTATGCTTAAAAATCCTAATAAAAAGGAAGCGAATTTTGTGATTATATTGTGAAAAAAATAATAAGAGAGGTCGCAAACTGTTTCAGAACTTTTAACCAGATGAGAAGGGGAACAAAACCCGAAGGCTTTCCCAGTAGTACGGGTTGCGATGTGTGCAATGAGTTGCTCTAAGTTAACAGAAAATATCTGGAGAACAGATTTGAAGGGAACATTTGTTTTGATAAGTACATTAAACAAAAGGTCAATGCCCTCATGTCCATTTAGCGGAGAAAGGCCCAGTTCTCAGTCTTTCTTAATTGGATTTCACAACAACTGGATTTGTGGCTGCGGGTTAAATTGGGCCACAATGTATAAAGAAGTGAACCACTTCCATAAAATTAACACTTTCTAGGGGTTTTTTTTCAGGCCGTGGGAACAACTGAGTGCACTCAATTAACCGGACAATGTGCAGCTAATCATTAATGCCAGATTATAATAAAAGCATCTAAACAGATATGCTTTGTCCCCCGGTGACACGATCGGGGCTGAAGAGACGACGACGGCGTTTCTGGTTTGTTAAAATAATCTCGCTGGGGAAAAAAAAGAAAAGAAAGCAAATGCAGGGCCTCATTTTAATCCCTCGCTTATTGTGAGGCACAAGCGAAATGGGTTCTATAGTCTGTTCGGAGGCAACCCCGCTTTTAAATAGCCAAATTCTGAAATCCTCTTATGACAACCCGACCGAGCCCGTCCCGTCCGCGCAACCAAAATTGTTGATCCTCCGCCTCTATAAAAAGCCTATTCCCAGACATTCCAGTGCTGTCGCTGCAAATATGCTGAAAAGGCCGAGGCTGGAAGCCAGGACCAGTGGGATTCACAGGACGGAGTGTGTAATAAAAAAAAATACAAATAAAAATCCTTCCAGTAGATTACACAGAGGCAGCCGAGTTGTTATTTAGTACTGGAGGGACTGGTATGATAGGGGCAGATGAACTGTGCTTCGTCCTCGTCTTGGTCTTCTTAAATCACCGGAGACGACGAGTATGATGAACGGGCTGAGGAAAAAAACCAAGAAACGGATCCGCAGTTTTCTCCACCTCTAGCAGCTCCACAGTCCTCCAACTGACCAACTGATGGACGCGTTAAGTTTTGATGTGAAATGATTCGAGATGCAAAACATGACAAAGTTTTTACTCAGTTGTATTGGTCTGATGGAGTGGTTCTCACTTCTGGTCCTCTGGGAATCTTGAATTAATATGAGTTACAGCAACATTTAATTTCCCTTTGGGATCGATAAGGTATTTTGTGAATTTAAATTTTAGGGGGTTTTCCTGCCACCAGGCAGGAAAAATTGTTTTTTGATGCCGTACAGGGCGCATAATGCAGCCTTTTGAATGAGGGGTGCCGGAGCAGAGACACACCCACACATGAATTGTGAATACAATAATAATAAAAAAAGAACATTTATGTATCATTTAAAGGTATTTATTTTAATTAAAAACTTAAAGGAATTAGCTTAATTTTATTTGGATTAAAGTAAAAAAAATATTGGTTTTCCATAAGTTATCTTCACAGCTTTAGACAAACAGCTTTGTGGGTCTGGTTGCCATGTGGCGTCAGGGCAGAGAAAAAAAAAAAAAAGGGAGAGATTTTACCGAATTCGTTTAACATATCATTTAACATGATCAATTTCTAGTCACGATAAGTCTTTTATTTGTCGCTGTCACGATAAATTCCAGTTAATGACATTTAAAATAAGCCTGTCACAGTAAACAATGAATCAATTAATTGCATGACAAATTAAAGCAAGCTCAATAATTTCTATCTGCAGGATTTATCGTTTCTCTCTTTCTACTAGAAGCTGGATGATAAAAATTCTTCAGTCTGGTATTTTGGTCTCAACTTGCCCTTTTTTTGAAAGACAATTTTATTTGCAGAGACTTCATAATCCATTTAATTAGTTTTTTTTCTGCTGCTTTGCTTATTTATTTTGGATATTTAAAATGTCTTTCACTTCCAGTGTTAAATATTGATTAGAATTTAAAGTTGATCTATCTTTGAGAATGTATTCTTGCATTATTATGCCATCCCGATTACATTACTTTAAAATGATAAACAATATTATCGTTTATCGCGATAACGTCTGGGACAATATATCGTCCAGCAAAATCCGTTATCTTGACAGTCCTCGCTTAAAACTGTCCGTTTTGTGTGGCTTGTTCAATGAGAGCATCAGTAAACGTGAAAATGTGATTTAGTTTGGTGCGTTTAGTTTGGTGATACCAATCACACTACTTTATAAGACTGGTGTCCCAAATAAACGTATTAATGTGGTTTTCCGAGATCAGTATTTGTGTTTGTGGGGCTGCGAATGCTCTCTCATGCAGTCACAGCCATACAATTACCTGAATAAAGAAGTAATATATAGTCGTTATCGTCCCTTTATTGTTGTGACAAAAGTGCCATAAAATATTGTGATAAAATCAATCGCCCACCTCTGGTTGCCGCGTGGTGTCAGAGCAGATTCACTCTTAAAAAGGGGGACATTTTATGGAATTAACGGATAGGCCCAGATAATTGGAAGAGACAAAGATTACAAAGGAAGGTAAAAAAAGAAACATAAAGGCACTTAAAGAAGTGATTTAAATAGACTATGTCTGCCTGTTTTCACTAAAAGGTGATTTAAAAGAAAAAAAACAACAGGTTTTTCGAAATTCGGCAAACTGAACCACATGTCTTCATTAAAAAATTAGAACAAAACGAGAGCAGAAGCCTGACTTAGGCTTCATTTAACCAAAAGAATCCAGCAATATGTGCCACCGCTGCGCCTCGAGGATGAATTAAACAATGCTCCGTCTTCTCCTTATTCATTATTAAGAGTCTTGGAAAACTTGAGGTTAGACAGTTGTATACTGTCAACTCCGGTCTGAAAGCGTGCATTTTCACCATTTTCACCAATTCTCCTCCTGGTTTTGAACTGTTCTCCCCCCTCCAACATCAATCACAGGTCATTCCTGGGCGTTGACATTGGTGTACAATATTGATCTCTGGCAGATATTCAGTTGAGAAAGTCGACTCTTTGTCAGGAGATTTCTACTGCATGGAAAACGGATACAAGCGCCCCACCTTCATCGTTTTGCTCCTGCCAAAGTATTCCCATCTTATTAGATGCACATTTTGAGAGTTTTCCTTGTAAATTTCTAGTTTCTTTTACAGGCTGATCTGCTAATTTCCTTTTTCTCCCCCCAAAGAATAATAACCAACAACGGAGAAACAAAAATAGCTGTGGGTTATTAGTGGTTTTGAATCCATTGTGATGACGTTGTATGAAGGAATTACAATAAAATCTCCTTTTATACAACAAATCGCATGTCTCTTAGTCTTACCTTTATTTATTTTTTTATTAGATCAACATTTGTAGACTGACAATGTTTTAAGTTCTTAGTTCGGATGAATTTAACAAATGGGAGGGATTTTTTTTTTTTTAATTTGACCTGCACATCAAAGTCCATCATGTTGTCCAGTTGCAGATGCAGACATAAAAATATATAGTACAGTTACACACTCAGTGGGTTAATATGTTAACAGTCACTACTTACGAACAAAATAAATAGATTTACCAAATTCGAGATGCACAAACTCTTCAGCGGTGAAGAGGAAAGCAAGTAAAACAACATCATCTTGTTTTGAGCCAACAATATTCTCACTTACTAATAACTTACTGGAATAAGAACTTTACAAATTGTAAATGTCTACAGAGAATAAGCGAAGCCCAGTGAGTTGAGCTTTTTTTTTTTTTTTTTAGCTCAGAGTATTTTAGATGCAAGCATGCAGCAAATTTCTGTATGCTGTCTAGCAGGCCTGGGATTTCAAATACCCACAGGTCACCACCATGTGGCTGTCCTATTGCTTCAAACCAAACATTTGTTCTTATTCTGGAAATTTCCTCAGAGACATCTGCTAAAGAAAGGCAAACACAGATGCTCCCATGTTTCTACAGTTAAAATAAGAAAAAAGAAAGAAAAAAAAAAGAAATGATAGTTTAGTTTGTCTCTTTTTCTCAATGCTGTACCATTAACAAAAGGCTGAATAATGTTTTTTTTTTTTATTATTGTTGTTGCTTATGTGCGTTTAAAACCCATTTGTAGTCTCACTTCAAGGCTGGTTTTAGCAATAAAATATCCTAAAAGCTATAGAGCACCACACAAACAGAAACCATCTGAGCTCTGCTGACATTCCCCAGCCTGTCCACATCAAGCTAGCCTTCTGGTTAGCGGGCAGAGAGCTCCGACCTACAGCTCTCATTCTACTAACCGGACCCAAACCTCGCTAAGTGCGCCTTCGTGAGAGCTTGCAGGGAAAGGGACGAGCAACTCACCTAGGCTGGTGTACAGAACAATGCAGGCGACGAGTCTCGCCATCGCCATCTTGCAGCGTTTCATTCAGGGACCGCCGTACAACTGCACACACTCAGCACCTCTGAGAGGTATGAGGATGGGCTCCGAACTGACTGGTGGATGTTGCCATCGACGAGTTTCCATAGCTACAAGCGTGGACCGTGTGTATGTGTGAGTGGTGCCCTGAGCGTTGTCTGACAGGCGGTAGGCGGAGTCAAACAATGCCTCTTCGTTCTCTCTCTCTCTCTCTCTCTCTCTCTCACACACACAAAGCACTCTGAGCACATGTTGTCGTGGGAAAGGGGTGACCCGCACCCTCTAGTGGCTATGTGAAAAAAAAATGTAACAACCGCTGACCGCTTTTTTTTTTTTTAGACATTATTTACATTAACTGTTATTGATTTACGCATTTTAACGTTCTCAAAAGACATACTGGTCCACAACATATAAAACAGAAAGCAGAGGGAGTAAAAGGTAAAAGGTCATAAAGGACAAGTGGTTGATGCGTCACCACGGACAAGTTTTGTGTGTTTGTGTTTTCTAGAATGTGATGTTCGTTTTCAAAAATATTCCTAAATTGGCAAATGTACCATCAAGCCCTAGTATTTAATAATTATGTTTCTTTTCTGCGAAACTACCAGGGCTATTCTAGACAGGAAAAGAAAGGAAATGAGAAATCTTGTAGAAAAACAAATGTGGACATTTCTGGGTTTCAAAAGCTGAATGTTTTCGACAATTGGAAATTTTATGAGTTTTAAAAGTGCAAACATTTTCTACTCACTGGCATAAACAAACAGCATTTTAGGAAAAAAAACAAAAAAAAACCCATGTAGGCCCATCGCCATGTAGGGCCCATGTAGGGCCTATGAAGGTGGTGACCCTACATGGGCAAACCCATGTGGGGCCATCGTGGAAACTGCGGACAAACCCATTTGGGTCCCATATGGTCTGCCCTCTTTTTTTCCCCATGTGGGGCCCACCTAGTGGTGCTGGCTGGGGTAGTGTGATGGTCTGAGGCGTCAAGCCCCGTACCAGATGATTTAGCTTCTAGCTACTCTGTTTTAGACTGACTTATATTTTAGACACAACAGGCAATATCTGACCATTTACAATTTGCTAATTGAAAACTGCAGTTGTCCTCAAGGAAAACTAAATATCCTCAGGAGAAAAGTTTTAAAAGTCACATAAAGGCAAAGACTGAGCCACACAAATTGTCGCTTGATGGGTTCGACTTTTAATCCAAGGACAAAAACATAAGCTGATCAACTGTGTTTATTATGATAGCAAAAAAAGGAAAGAAAGAAAAAAAACCTTGAAAAGTTTGACTATTAGTGTCTGTAAGGCCGTACTGGGGATTTCTTGTATCAATTAGCATGATTTAAAAAAACACCACAAGGGCATCGGAGCTGAAGAGGCACTGGCTGGAAACAACGCAACATGATGATGCAAGTGTGCTTTCTAATGTCAACACCGTTTTCCACCAGACCAAACATTCCCAAACTGGGGCACGCATGAGTCACCGATACTGCTGAAATAAATAAATAAATAATAATAATAATAATAATAATAATAACAAAAAGGACCTAAGATATTTTTTAGCAATATTTGTATCCACTACGAGAGGAATTAAATCACAGATAAGGTTGTCTCTTTCACAGGAGAATTTTTTAGTTTTTATTTTACTGAACTAGTAGCAAATTCCGCCGACATACAGCAGGGGGCGGTATAAAACCAGAAATGATTTTATGTGTTAATTAAAACCCTGATTTGAATTTATATTTACATTCTGAATTTATTTACGTTGCGAAACGTTCCCTTTAAACGGCCCTGCTAAATCAACATGTCCTTGTTGTGACAAACCTTGCTGCATCGGTTATCTTTCATCTCAGAGTGGCAGCCTAAAACAGCTGTTTTGATTATTTTGGGGAGGGAAAATCGATGTTTCATAAAGAAAGATTAAAGAAATAGTAGATAGACTGACCATATGGAGACAAATTTAAGGAGCCCAGCTGAGTCAAGAGTTATGCAGGTGGTTTCATAAAGCTTTTTTAGTGCATTCTTTACACACTGAATACATTTTCTGAAGATGCAAAAAAATAACATTCTTCAAATTATCACTCATCTATTTCCTCTCACAGCCTTTATTTGACCTTACTAGACAGATCTAACACCAGTCGTGGTTGATTTAAGGGGCTGAATATGTGCAGGATATTAAAGAGTATTAGCTGGAACCTTCATTGAAAGAGCAAATTTCTTTTAAACGGAAGTAGATAAGGAAAAATGCCGTCTATGCAGGTTCCATAAGCTGAAACAATTCATCATCCTTGCCTTTCCTGATTTTTGATATTTGATTTTGAGTCACATGCAGCACTGTGATAAAGTTAGGCCAGTATCTGTACAGATATCCCATGTTTCTGTTTTTTTTCCTTGTCCTTTGAATGTTGCAGATCATCCATGAAATGTTAATATCCAACAACAAGCAAACGCAAAAAAAGTAGCATTGAAATTATGATTTCAACGATTACTACAAACAGCAAACAGGGACGAAGCTCCTCCTCAGAGTTGCAGTTTCCAAGTTTC
Source organism: Girardinus metallicus (assembly GCA_903067095.1). Lineage (NCBI taxonomy): Eukaryota > Metazoa > Chordata > Actinopteri > Cyprinodontiformes > Poeciliidae > Girardinus > Girardinus metallicus. The sequence continues at coordinate 2,163 of CAEGAE010091101.1, read as the reverse complement.
TGCATTACAGAGCAGCACCTCCCCTGCTGCTCCCCCCACTCGGCTCCTTCAGACTAGCAAGCAGCAATTAGCAAACACCTGGTGGATCTGCACATCTGCTGAGCTCATTACACAAGTCACTTCTCAGTGCAGCATTGATTAAAATGCTGTTAAAGGGATAACAGAGGAGCACTGTCCTGATGACTTCCTGAAGGCGGAGCGTTGGAGAGAGCAGCACTTTCTTAAAGAGACGGTGACGCAAGTCATATTTCATATATACAGCATTTTTATAAGAACTGAAGGTAATGTAGTTATTTGATTATGCTATAAAATGGCACTATGTGGCTGTAAAACACACAATGCTGCCCCTTTAACATTTAAAATTTGCAGTCTTTTATTTAAACACATAAAACCTCCTCCTCAGAATAACTGACAGACACAAAATGTCATTATTTTTTCTAGAATTGCCATAGATATGATTCTGAACCAGTATTTAGATAACAAGGTGTTTTCAGGTTGCTATACTCCAAATATTTTTACGCAGGTTGAACATACAGAGACATATAAAGTTTAATATGTTCTATTTGGGAGTATTCAGGCCATATTTAAGAGTACCTTTAATGGATACTCATATTTCCAACAGCCCGTCTGTAAGACAAAAAAAAAGAAGAAGCTCATACGAGATTCCCATAAAGCCCCCGGCCTCTCTCCTTAGAGCTATTATTAGTAACACCCATGAAGCGAGACGTTTTCTCCTTCTCCTTCTCCTTCTCCTTCTCCTTCTGCCCCCCATTGTTCTTCCACAGGCTCCCTGATATAAGCATCAACTACCGAAGCATGAACCTAGACTTAAAAAAAAAAACAAAAAAAAAAACAACTGTGGAGAATCCTTGACTTGTGCCGCCTTTAATTTTTACCCTGCGAGTCGCTCCTTGCGGCTGACACACATTTGGCTTCAGCTTTAGAAAGCTGCAGGGCTCCTCAGAGCGGGAGAGGGACTCAGAGCAGCAACTCACGGTTCAGATAAGGAGGCGGCTCAAATTCCCAGACCTGACTGTCAGATGGAGGAGGCTAATGAACGAACAAAGAAGGGGAGGTTATAGAGTTTCTCCCTCTGTGGATGGCCCGCCTGTGTGGGATGCTGTAGCTTTTACACTGACACGACAGACTTCGTTCTGACTTCGTTCAGCATCAATGTCTACGTGAGGTGTGAAGTGCTTTGAACGGTTTTAAAATCTGCTAACTCATATGTTTGTACTAAATGTGCGCAACACGTCATATTTTGGTATCGATGCAATGCCAAGTAAATCCAGAGCTGGTATCAGTGATACTGATACTGGTACGTTTTTTTAATTTAAGTATGATATATCATCAAGCTTCTGACCTTTTAGTGGTTTATCTTTTGAGTTATTTTGTTAAATCTTAGGACAAAAGTTAGATAAAGTTTATGGGTGTACACAGAACACTTTAACAACATATTTACATGATAAACAGAAACAATATAAGAACAAAACTAATTTGTGTTTTCCAAATGAACAGACTACAAATGGAATATTGTTTAAGACCAATTCATAACAGGGAATCGATATTATCGATATTCTGGATTGATCTGTCCACCGATATACACAAAATCCTTTTTACTACGACACCCCTAAATGAGATCCAGCGCAACCAAATGCCTTCAGAAGTCCCAAAAATCGGTAAATAGAATACATCTGTTTCTAGTGTGACGTAATCCGAGTTTAAATAGAAAACATTAGTGAATAAACAGCATCATGAGGACCAAGGAGCACCGCAGACCCATCAGGGATGAACTTCTGAAGAAGTTCAAAGCAGTTTCAGTTAGGTTATAGAAAGAAAAATAACCCAAGCCTTGAAGATAACCACAGTTCACTCCATTATTTTACAAGGCAAAGAGCATGGCTTGAACTGGGAAGCTCTGTAACTTGTCCAGAGTTGACATGGAGCTCCTGGGAGCATCACTGAGCCCAAAGCTCATGTGAGAGAAGAACAAAAAGCTAAGAGAGCTTGAACTTGCCTCAAGCAATGTAGGGGACATGACAAACATGGGGAAAAAGAACAAATGACTTTTTGGCCTAAGTGCAAACCTGTATGTCTGGTGAAAAACACTATACATCCCCACTGTGTAAAATGTATATATATATATATATATATATATATATA